>PVIW01002665.1:0-205132 GCA_004026585.1 Noctilio leporinus | reverse complement strand
CCGGCACACGGAAAGCCTGTTCCTCCTTTCCATGCCTCTGGATCTGTTTCGTTTGTTTGCTTGTTGTGTTCATGAGTCTCCTGTGTTAGGTGAGGTCATATGGTATGTGGCTTTCCCTGCCTGGCTTACTTCACCAAGATTGTGTCCTGTGGATCACTCCAGCCATGGAGAGGAGATTTCTCTTTCCTTTGAGCTGCATCGTGCTCAACGGTGGGGAGGGGCCCCAGCGAGCTCCATTCCTCCCCTGATGCGTGAGTTGGAGTCCTTTCCATTTGGCACTAAAATGGGTGCTCAGGGACTAGCCTAGTGTATGTCTCTTTTAATAGTTTTTCAGTGTAATATTGCTGGGATAGATTCCTAGCAGTGAGAAGACTGACATAGGGTGAATGCATATATAAGTATTGTAAATTCCTGTTAGCTGGGAATTCAAGGCATCCCATCTATATTCTACATTTTTGGGAAAAAAATCCACTATTCTCCAATCTATTTTTTTAATGGGAGCATTTAAAATTTTAAGATGAGCTTCTTTTCCAAATGAGAACGGGAATTGCTTTTCTATGCTTTCAATGGTCAATACGAAAGACTCTAATTTGGAATAAAAATACTTTAAAAGCAACAACAAATAGGTAACATTTAAAAATATCTTCAATATGCATGTTTAAAGTTTAGATTTAATTTATACTAAAAATAAGACAGCGTGGTAGTTTACATATAAGATTAAGATGTAGGCTTTCTATTTTTGACCTTGAACACTTAAAATACTATTTTTAAGGCACGGTTTCTTTGTGAAATAGAGAGAGGGGAAAATACTGCCTACTTCCTGGGGTTTGTCACTTTTGAAGTTAAAATTAGTTAATCCACATAAAGAATTTAACCTATCAGTTCTCAATCTTACAAGAATGATATCCCCTCTCCTAAATTAAAATTTTATAATGCCCCATTTGCTCTCTAGGAAACAATTTACACATACTATAACCTAACTACATGCATAATTTTTTAATGACTATAATTCCTGAACTGTGATTTAAGGGGAAAAATAAAAGGAAAGCAATTTATAACACAGCAATGTGTTCAATATGTAAACGGTCATGCATGACAAGTCCAACTGATATTTCAAGTGATCAGATGTTGCTCCTCTTTCATCTTCGATGTGGCACCTCTAACCCTAGAAACGAAGGTGCTCACTCAGCAACTGGAACACTCAGGGCAGCTTTCCTGTCAGAGGTGCTATTTTGTGAAATGCTGAAAAACCTTCGTAAAGGTCTGACCTGAAGGAAATCTCTCCTTGCTTTCCATAGTTTCTGTATTCCTGCAAAACTCGGTGCATATTGAAAAGAAAACATTTTGTCTTTATGTAAGGTTTTAGGCTGAGAGACTATGAAATGAGGTTTCATCTAGGAGAATATCCAATCACATTCTTCACCATGCCGGAGGGCCCCAAGAGCACCTGTCAGTCATTGGGATAACAACCAAGGAACAACTAATTCCCAGCATGCCTCTTAGCAGGCAGTGCCAGCCTTATCCATGGCACCAGCTTAGCCTGATGCCTGGCTTGTTCCCAGTGTTTAAGAGATGACAGCCACGTGAGGATGAGTATTTTCATTAATACCCCTGCCGCTAATAGTAGGGTCATACTTATCCCTTGCTTCAGTTTCACTGTTTATTGGTCACATGGTCCTAACCTATGAAAATAAACAACGTCCTCATCGTTAGCTCACCCGGTGGCTTTAGGTAAAGGTTCAGTTTATGTTTTAAGCTGCAAGAGATTCTACTACTCTACCTGTGCAATAAGTGAATAAAATATGAAATAAAGTGAAGGAAGCATTTCATGGGTTGACTGAGACTCTGTTTTGAAGGCAACATTGCAGGTAGTGAGGCGCCCAGACCAGAGTCAGCGCCAGAAATAAGGTTAGTGGGGCCCTGGCCGGGTAGCTCAGTGGGTTAGTGCGTTGACCCAACATGCCAGGGTCCCAGGTTTGACCCCTGGTCAGGGCTCACCCAAAAAATCAACCAATAAATGCATCAATAAGTGCAACAACAAATCAATCTCTCTCTCAAAAAAATTAATAAATAGTAAGAATTAATAGCTGCATATATAATTTTCTAATATTAACATTAAAGAAGTAAAATTATTTTAATAATATATTTTATTTAATATATAAAAAATGATCATGCCAGCCCTGGCTGGGGGCTCAGTGGATTGGCACCAGCCTACAAACCTAAAGGTCGCTGGTTCGATTCCCCAACCAGGGCACATACCTAGGTTGCAAGCCAGGTCTCCAGCCAGGTCCCCAGCTGGAGGCAGGTGAAAGGCAACCATACATTGATGCTTCCCTCCTTTTGTTCCTCCCTCCCTTCCCTTCCCTCTAAAAATAATGAACTAAAAAATCTTTTTAAAAAGAGCATGTCAGCATGTAGTAAATATAAATGTTTTTAATGAGATGTTGAATGTGCAAGGTAAGATATTACCACATTCCTTTTCCTACTCGGGGAAGCGGTGAGAGTGTGTTTCCCACTTGCAACACCTTACTTCCAATCGGCCACGTTTCAGTTGCTCAGTACCCCTCTGAGGCTGCAGCTACAATCATGGCCCGCCCACGTCTGGCCACGCGTAACCCTCAATCAACCACCTACTAGCCAGGTGACCTTGGACTATTTACTTAACCTCTGTGGGCCACGCTTTCATCATCTACAACAGATCAGTCATAAAAGTAGACTCTGTGTCAATAGGGTCTGTGGAAATGAAATAACTTGACATATATAAAGTACTTAGAACTAACACAAAGTTCTCAACGTAGGTTAATTGCTATTCTACAGGTTTAATTTATTCAGAATAGCAGAAATGTATCAAAAAGCAGCAGAAAAATATCAAAAGCTGGAATCGAAATGAAAAACATTCATCTGTAGGTACATGTAGGTAACACATAGGACACCTCCCTTCTCCAGCCCCCCTCCCCACCCCACACACACGCACCCCCCACAAACAACCAAGCGTGTCTCTCAGTATTCCTTTTGGGGGGGACCACACACACATAATCTCGCCAGTGTCGGTAGGTAAACAGAAGTAGAGAATGCACTGGCCACTCCCAGAGCTTTGATTGTATTTTGATCCTTCACCACACACTGAGCATTCAGGGAAGCATGGATTTGAATCTTCGGGTTGCCTGCTGACTTCTGAGTAAACAGGGAAGATCATTCACATGATTATTTCATCGCTGGGCTCCTGGCTGAATGCCACATTAGAAGCATGTAAACGGCCTTGCAGTTGACTATGGATAGACAACCACTGACAGGTCACCATGTAATAGTTCTGTCCTTTTTCCCCCCTCATGGCAAACTTTTTCATGTCAAGAGAAAATTGCAGGAGATGCTCATGGGGTGTGAAATGTTCCAGTAGAGGTTTTGTAAAAATCTCCTTTTATTCCCTACACTACAGACATTCTGCTCTTTTTCAAGCTGCTGGTGCCATTTTCTATTTCCTAACAGTGGCGATGGGCACTGTAAGTAAACCAGATAATAGACTCTTGAAGTTGCTCTGTGCAAATTGAAAGAGCACATTATAGTGCTTGCCTTTGCTGAGGTCTCGCTGCCGAATCCATATGGTATAAAAATACGACACCAGCAGCAGTTCTAACAATGGTTTCTGTCAGGCTGTCGGGGACAGTTGGAGGCTAGTGGTGGGGAACAGCACAGTAACCCAGAAATGTCCAGATTCTTCGGGCCCCTTTTCTTGTGATAAATCTATTATGGACTGTGCAGGTAGGTATTGTTTGCATCTGGTGTATCTCTGTCTAGAATGTGGCTATCTGCATCTATTTCTTGTTACGGAACTACCTGGCACAAAAAGCCAATTCAATTGTACGCAAAAAAAGAAAAGGAAAAAGAAAAACTGGGCAGGAAGGGAGTGGAGACGATGTATGTGAAAGAGATCAATTAATTACTATACCTTTGCCAGGTGCAAAAGTATACATTTTAAATCTAAGTAGTGTTTACTTCTTGTACTAAAACAACTTTCACCAGCCTGTGAACCCAAAGGTCGCTGGTTCGACTCCCAGCCAGGGCACATAACCAGGTTGCAAGCCAGGACTTCAGCCAGGTCCGTAGCTGGAGGCAGGTGAAAGGCAACCATATATTGATGTTTCACTTCCTCTCTGCCTCTCTCCCTTCTCCTCTCTGGAAAGAATAAATAAAATCTTTAAAAAAAAAAAAAAAAAAAGGAGAACTTTTGAATACTGGCTTGTTGCAAGATATATCAGCTAACTTACTGCTAACTAAGAAAATCAGGTCTGTGCTTTCTACATAAAACTATGTCATTCCTTAATAAAAGAACTAAAAGGGAGAATTACTATAAATGTTGGCAAAGTATTACATTCAACGAAACATTTCTAAATCTATATTAGAAAGAAATCAGTGAGGAGTGTAAGAGCGTGGAAGGATTGGAACCTGGAAAGATACTTTATCAATCTTTTATGAGATACATTCAAAGATGTTCTGAATTTGATGTTTTTCTCTCCGGCATGAAACCTGATGCCTGCTTGCCTTTTGCACTGTTGCCTTCTTTGGAGCTTTCTTTTCTCATATTCAAAGTGGCCAATTTTGATCACAGTTTCAACCTAATTCTTACGTGTTTCCAAGGTTCCGTTTGAATCCAGCCTCACCCATCAGGTCTTGCTAAACTCTCAGAGTTCTTGATTATCCCACCTTTGTCTTCTGACAGTGTGTCTTAGAGGAATTCAAGAAGCACACATTGTATGCCCAAGGTCACAAGGCCAATATTTGAATTCAGAGTGAATCTAGAGTTTATTTGGGCCTTGTCCTTAATGGAAATTAAATCCATGAATATGAGATGATGGTCAGCACACTTTTTTTTTTTTATCCTTGTTTTGTTGCATTAAATGGTAATGAAATGTTCCTGGCTGCCCACCGGACATGCCTGGAAGGTATAGACTGGGTCTTGCTTTTCATCTTTGTATAATATATTCAACAGTAGGAAATTGTAGCCCATAGTTAGTGTTCAATAAAGGTTTGGAGAAATACAAACTTCTTGTGACATGACCACAGTTTCTCCTTCATTTCATGTAGCTGAAAATATATTAAAAAATCAGGTCTCATAATTCTCTTTGGAAAAAGAACAGGTGCAAACCAAAACCAGATAAAAAGTCCAACATCACAATGAAAAGACATAGACCCTAAGTATTTCCAAGTTAGAAGATAATCCACCATTTTAAGCAATAGTCAATTTAATAAGTTCAACTTAGAATTTAAGTGATGTCTTATTAAAATGAAATCTGAACTACCGGAAGCAGTGGCTCTCAAAGTAACTTTCGATTCCTTTGCTGATTCATAGCCACCTCCCTTGATTCATACTTGGCATTCAACTTCACAAATATTTATCTAGTGCCTGCTTCATGCATTCATCATTTGTTTTATATTTGTGCAAGGCTTTTACCATGTAACATTCTCAAAAGACTTTGATACTTTAATGTGCTAGATGAATTCCTTCTAGGAGCAGCTCCTTATAAAACTAGGTAGAATATGTGTCTTAGTTTTTTGTCATATACCTGTAGATTAAAATATTCAAGTATTGCGCAACAAAGCATCTGAACCTGCATTCCACTATTTCTTAAGTCCACTTCCCCAAACAGAATGTTATTCATTGGCGATGACAAAGAACAGCTCCCACGATATAATAATTCCGACATTAAAAATAAGAGTGAACATATAAAACTACAGATTAGAATAGTATGTTAGTAGTATTATAGCCTTCCCATTAATAATCCAAATCTATATTATACTGTTCTCCTATTTGATGTCATTTTTTAATTTCATGAATTCCTTAATCTGGTTATTTTTATGTATAACAGCACTATATTTTAATTGTATGTGACATAATATACTGAATTTTTATGTAATTTTTCCCTTCCCCACTGATTAAAAGTATTTATATAGGGCACCAGTGTTGTAAAATTTAGAATTAAACATTTTCATTCAAAGAGTATATTTTTATTTATTTGATGATTTTTAACTGAAATATGTTTTAGGGGGTATGAGTCCCTTTAAAACTGCAATTCTAAAGTACTTTAATTTTGGGGGGGGACAAACTTTTAAGAATTCTTACATCTGACAACAGTCTTTTGAATATTCTCAGGGAGAAGTAGCCTTGGTCTTTTGAAAGCCTATTTAAAATGTTTTGAAATAATCAAAAATGATTCCATGTCAAATCTGTTCAATCATACTGGTAGTTACACTGGACAATACTATTTTGAAAAAAAAAAAAAAGTTGAATTATAAAGATAAATTGTCCTGTGTGACATACACGCAGTCCAAGGGAAACCTGTTGAGGACATTCTTAATAAGGGCCATGTCTCTGGTAGAGGGCGGGTAGTGGGGTACCCTGAAGCAGGGTTGGTAAACCTCTAAGACAGGACCATCTGGAAGCACAGGGCCAAGTCCTGATCGGGGCTGAGGTGAGGGGCAGCCGGGGTAGCCCTTCTCTGATGAAGTAGCTCTCGAATTTCCCCAGATGAACAGCAGTTAGGTGGACATGTAAGGATTAGTAAGAAAGGCCATTCCAGGAGAATGGAGTGTTATGCACAAAAGCAAAGAGGCAAGAGACTGTGTAGTGTGTATGTAAGGCTGGAGGGTAAGGTTAGTAGGACACACTACTAAGAAAAGAGAAGGCATTCCTGAGAAGTTCAGACCTTCTCAGGAGCTTAAGAAACATCTTGATTCATTTGAATGGGTACCTGATGTGGTTGAATTTACATGCAGAAGGATCACCCTGACAGTCCTGTAGAAATAGAATGGGTAGAGGACGCTATGGGGACAGGCATTGTGGGGACAGTGATGCAGTCAAGGAAGATGAAGGCCCCACCTGGGAGGCGGGGCAGAGGGAAGCCCCTGAGGAGTGTTAGGCGTGAATTTTAGAATCGCTTATAGATTTTCCCACCAAAATCAGTTCAGTCTGATCTTTCTGTGATTAACTACATCATGTAATGATGTCATGTAGTAGTCACACTCTTACCTTTTACCATTTTTATCTTGAATCAGTTGAAAAGAATTAGCATTGTTCAATTTTTTTTTAATTCTGTTCCCATAAGATACATAGGTTATTTAGTTGTGTCTAAGTTAAACGGCAAAAGGAAAAGATCATCATTATTATTATGAGTTTATATGGGTTCTGGATTATTGTAAAAAGAAATGTTCACATCTAAGATACATTAGTATATTATTTCCTTAAACATTGAGGCTAATTTATTGTTTAATAAAGTGAAATTTGTTTACTGTTACAATGAACATATACTTATGCTGTTCTAAGTCCATGCCCAGTGAATTCTATCAAATAAATCAACTGTAAGTCCTGCATTGAGGAGCCTTACATTGTAATAGAAAACAAAGGCCTATACATAAGTACAAGAAATTCTGGGAAGTCCCCACATAAAAATGCAGTGGTTTTTAGTGGAAAAGTCAAAGTATTTGTGAAGGAGGTTGCCTTTGGTCTGGGCCTCCCAAGATAGATAGGAGCCCTAGATGGACATGAATTGTAAAAGTAGAGAGGTTATCTAACTGTGCCTCCCTTGATTATTCGGAAGCAAAGTCACAAGAGCTGCTCTGCATTCCCCTGTCCTGGCTGTGAAGGGCAAATGGAAAAGGAGGCCAAGGGTTAGGCCCTGTTAGCCGGAAGGCGCTCTATACCTGTAGAAGCTCAGGGCCCGTTTTTCTGAGATGTCTGAAAAGGCCACCAGGTTGTCTTGGTTACTTTCATGATGTAAGAAACTTTTGTACCATACATGAACAGGTGTAGTACGGTAAGGAGTAAGGTAATTTACAAAGGGAACTCCCGACAGCATGACTTCAGTGATAGATCCTCTGCACCAGGTCACTCAGGGCACCAAGGGCCCCGGCCTGGTTACTATCCCAGCCCAGGGGGGTGTGATTTTCATCACGTAGCCACAGCAGGGCCACGTCTGTCTTCCGGCCAATGACATGAGCAGGAAAGCCACTGTCCTGGAATGGCTGCGTACATTCCATGAGCCTGAGGTTAAACTCACAGTCACAGTGATTTCAGGAGAGGCCAAAACATTATTATTTTTTTTGTCCCCAGAACAGCCATGTCCCCAGAAAAAAAGAGAGCAATAGATTTAGAGGATGTAGGGTAAAAATGATCTGTCTGCCACAGTAGATTTTTGGTGCTTTGTTTTGTCTTCATGATCTTTTAGGATTCATAGGAAATTTACTATTTAGATAGTTTTTATACTGTTACAGTTTAACAAGATCTAAATCTTACAAGCTTTTTAAAAAGCCATGTACTAGAATATTGTATACAATGCTCCATTTTTTAAGAGTTTCGGGTATAACTTGTATAGATGGCTATTGCAACACCCAAGATTAAGTTGGGAGATTGAAGCAATTCAGGCGCCAAAGTAAAAATGTGACTCGAGTTCTGTTTATGTGTTTAGGGAGATAAGATCTGGGGTACTAGCATTTACGTGACAGCTCCTCCACAACAGTTTTCATTATGCAAAAAGGGCATTTCTGAAAAGAGTATAAGGATTATGAAAATCGTGTTCTAGATTACGAATTGCGGGCCACCCAGAGAAAGACAAGAATTAGATGTACGTTATGATTATTTAAATTACTTCTGTACAGATGACCTATGTCAGAGTTTGTTGATTCTTTACTCAATTATTTCCATTGTGTTACAGGGGAAAATAGATACCACATGAAATATGCTCATAAAACCAGGACAGAGACATATTCTGAGAGTTCTGTATTCTGTTATGAAATAGACAAAGATGCTTATTTAGAGCAATCCTGCTAAATATTAGTATTTCTTTTAGTGTATGAATAAACCTTTTTAATAAGTATATTTAATATGGTTTAATTCAATTTAGTATTTATTGAATGCCTGCTCTATGCAAGATACTGTGTGGTTTTAATTTAACATGCTTAATGCTTTTATTACATGACTTGGTATTTCCGAGGGTTGTCAAGAAACAAAACAAAACAAAAAACTCTATGCCCAGTTCTCTTAACTGGGCAGACATACAGTATATAAAATAAAATAAAGTAAAACTACTACAGTCCACTGTACTACATATCAACAAAGTTGTTATGAGGCAAATGAACATTGTTAGGAATGAATTTTGCCTGGAAAATGATTGTTTCAGTGGCCTTACCTCCCTGGCCACCAAAGTAAGTTCTACAATTCAAGGATCCATACAAGGTTAATATACTATGGACAGACTATTGTATGTGCATATCAATCTTTAATTTACAAATGCAGAAGGAATCTAAAATTAAATGGAAACCAAAAGGAAAATGAGCCTACGAAGAAAAATCTCTGCCTACATCTTACTCATCCTACACAAATTCATGGCCCAGTGTCTGTCTGTCTATCTTCTAATTTGCTTTGATTACAACCTGAGGAAGGAAACTCTACAACTGGGGTGACTGAGAACTAATTGGATAGGGGTGTGAGAAGGGGGTAGAACAGATGAGAAGCACACCAACCAACCTTCACCAAAAATGACTGTGAAACTTAGAAATGACAAAAAGAGAAACCTCACCCCCAAATAAGATTCTGAAGCCATTTAGTGAAAGGACAGTCTCCCTCACTTTAGTACATCTAGGGTCATTCCCCTCCTCATTCACCTCAGGTCATTTGGTTTTATTTTTTATGATAGTTTCTTAATGTGCCGAAGCATGTGATACCTTCACAAACATTAAAGGGCTAAGCAGCCATTATTTTTAAAACTCACCCAGAATATCATTATTATATCAGGTAGGCTATATTTAGTAGTTATTGTAGCTACAAAGTCATTCATTGTGCTCCTCACAAAAAGAGCTTTCCATTGAGATTTGCATAATGTTTGCATTTGTGCTATTGATATGTCAGTTAGTTTCAACTAATAAAAGTTGGATCGCAAACCCCAAAAAGAAGGGGGAAAACAACGGGATGCATTTCTGCCTTGGTGCGACCAAGCTGCTCTGTTGAGGTGGAGCTGAGGTAGGGAGAATGGGGGACACAGCAAGGAGGAAAGTGGAAGGAATTAATCGGCTCCAAAATAAAATACAACCCACAGGGCATCCTAAGAACCACCCCATTACTCCCAAACCATTTGCAGACTATCGTATGGACATTCATTTATCTCCAAGAGATAATTTCTGTATATTAGAAGAATTAAAAAGTCAACAAAGACCCATTGTGTCTTGACCAGTATTTATGGAGGAGGAAATGAAGGAAGAGAACGGATGCAAATTAGGATCCCCTAACCGTTCTGAGAGCACTTGACAGTGGTGTGACTTTATATGGCCAGGCAATGCCGATGAAGACTGAAAGTTGCATGTTTGTTTTAGATGTCTGGAGTCAAAATCATTGCACATGTAATTTCTTTAAGTTATATTATCACCATGGAGAAAAGGTAGAACTTCCTTTGTCGTTGACTTCTGAAATTATGGTAAATAGACAATGTTGTTTAATGTAAATAGCTATAATGTATGATTAAGCCCAATCTTCAGAAGTCTAATTAAGTTAAAATATGACCTTAAAATGGAGTTAATTTTCAAAAACATTCTCTATCATCAATTTAGTCTATATCCTTGCGAATTCAGAAAATGTACATATCTTTTTAATTCCAGGTGTTGCTTATCTCAATAGACTAGCATCATTTTTCATTCAGTCGCAGAAGTTGCTAATTCATGCATGTTCTTATGTTCTCCTGCTTTTAGCTTTTGATAAAACTTGAGTGCTTTGAGGTCTGTTGGTCGACATCAATATTGTGCCCAGATGGTCATTTCCACTCATGGGCATCATGTGTAATTATTGGATGTTTCCATCAGCTCTGGACTTGTCTGTAGAAGGTGGAAAAAGACTGAATTTCTGAGTATTTTATGAAGCATGAGGTACCGAAGAGGGAGGCCTTAGAATTGAGATTAAAGCAATTGAATCTTACTGTTTCAGGTACTTAACAGTCCCTGGATTAGTTAAGTGGTTGAATATTTGCTTCTCAGTCTTTGTTATTGAGAACATTTTGAATTGTACTTGAAAAATTATTCAAGAATCCTTAGCATGAAATGCTGGCATTATGCAGTTTAAAATGCAAACTCTGTTAAATACTAACATGCTTTGACTCAGATTTTTGAAACAAGTTCTATGTTTGTGGCTTGAAACCTGCCCTTCAATTTTATTATTACACAAATTTCCAACGGGTACATTCACCCAGACTTAATTATTAAGTCATAAACATGCCTTTATAGTGAATGCCTAGAACTCATTGGGAATCCCTTTTCAGTCATCTTCTGTGGCAAGTTAGACTTCAACACGAAGTATGTTCGCAAATGTTTTTGGAAAGTGAAAGTCACTGAGTTGATCATTATATCAGGATTCCATGGCTCATGACATACTTGAATATGGAGACTGTGTAAATGGTCATAGGTAAGCACTGTATCTGTACATCTACTAAAATGGAAACTTAACAGAAACTCATCTGTTCTGCTCATTTATTTTATCCCAGAACACAGCATAGTAATTGGAATTTGTCTGGGGCTCAATACAAATTCATTGGTTTATTCGCACATGCATTTATTCAATCAAGTCTCATTTAAAACCCTCAACATCACTGTATTGTATGTATGTACACATTTTTAGTACTAACAGTGAGAGAAGTTGAAGATTTTTTTAACTTGGCATTATACATATACAGCTATATACATATACACTTATTAGCACATATATTTAATGATAGATGTGTTACTTCAATGATATGGACTACAGGAGACCAGTTTTCAAAGTGATTCATGTTTTTCATGAAGTATAACTAGCTAAACATCACCCTAAGTCTCAGTATTTTTCAGATCACTGGGGGAGAAAGCTCTGTTATTTTCCTCCTTGCTCTGAGTTATTGAGAAGATGAAAAGATGAGGGTGGAAATGGACTATGGAATAACCAAAACTCTTTTGAAAAGGGACCATGCATAGTTCCTACAGGATCTTGAAGAAAACAGCCTGGTAGAAGGGAGGCTTTCCAAATGTCATGACATTTACCAGACTGATTGGATATATTGAATATTTGTTGAATGTTTAAAAAGTTCTCTACTTTCAATCTTCTTTAAAAGGAAGCCATTTCAATGAATAAAGATGCAATTATAGATATGGGTAATATAGACTAATAAGCCCACATATAGAATCTATATGAAAATGCAAAGAGCATTGCAGAATATGTGAGAAAAATCTATTATTTAAATAAATAAACAAATAAATAAGAATTTTTCTTGCTGACTTTTACCACTGTGGTTTTGCCTATAAAGTGTTTGCATAGTTTCACAAACTGCCCAACTTTTATTAAAAGGGACTGCTCTCTAATTAAAAAATTACATTGGAGCATGTTTTTAATAGAGAACATTAACTCTTGGCTCCTCCATTATTATTAAACTTAAGTTCTTGTAGAAGACTCACAAGAAAAGACTTTGGGACTTGAACTATTCAATATAAGTAGCCACTAGCTGACATCACTTGAATAACCTTATGCCCATAAACCTTGACAGGTATTCTCCCCATAATAATAGCTATCAGGAAGGGAACCAGAAACTAATCATTTTTCTTCAGTCAGAATTGGGAAAGGTTTAAAAAATAGAAAACTTATGACAGACTTACTGAACTAAATCATCATTTATTTATTATTCTGTTTCACAAACATATCAAAGCAGAAAACCTCTAGGCTCATGTACAATAAAATATTTCAGCATTAAACAAAAATAATAAGATGTCAAAGATAAAAGACTGCTAACCCACCCAAACACCTCTCCTCTGTGGCTTAGGAAAAAAATCTTCCAAAACAAGTAGGATTTTTAAGCACTAATGCAGCCCTGTTCCCCAAACCTACACATTCTAACACATTACACTTGGTTTGTTTTCCTTGGCTTTACTAGATTTTTTATGGGATCTCATTAACAGAAATATGAAAGTCTTTGATAATGCATTTTCCAATAGCCAATCTAATCTGTTAAAACTCTAAGTTGACATTTTTGTCATTTAAAGACTGCTCAAAGCCTTAGTTTATGCCAGCAACACAGCTTGTGTATTTGAACCCATTGCTCTAATTTGATGTCTATATTTTTTCTCATGATATACTCTGAAAAGAATGTGTTTCTTCTAATATAATTTCTCAAGAAGAGTAGAGGAAGTCAAACAATAAATCTGCTCTTTCGCACTTCATCTCCAATGATAAGACAAAATAATAACTGGGTCACTTTGTCTACGGCTTCATTAGAGTTTGCCTTTAGATCCAAATCCCAGAAGTATAGAAATATGGCTTGACAGAATTCACTGTATGAATTTGCTAACAGTTAAAAAAATTTGCTGGTCTGCTAGGTGAAAAACTTAGATGCACTCGAAGTCTGTATTTTCCAGAACCACAAAACTTCCTATCAGCGCTTACACTCCAATACCACTGTAAAGAATAATGCCAACTCCAACGAGACTGTTAATAGTGAACGCATGAATATTGAGTTGAAATAGGCTGAGCTTCTGTCATGTCACCCTGAGTCTCACTTTTTTATCAACCCTCAGTTCATCAAACTGGTATGTAGCAGTGACCCCTGGAGCCAGGCGGGGTTTCTCAGAGCTTTTCAGGAAGGAACAGTGTTGGGTCCTTTCTGACATGGAACCTCGTCTTGTCTGTTAAACTCATAGCTGGTTGCACAGAGCCCGTTCCGGGGAGGGGAGCGTCTTGGACTAGATCACAAACTCTGAGAATCTTTAAAAAATGACGTGAATTCCTATTATAGGGGCAGGACCAAAGATGTACCAGGCTCTGCCAACAGACATTGTTCTCCATACACAAGCCAAGGTGTCTTCCTTGGAACGTCATGACACCTTAGCCACCAATTTCAGAGCAAATGACATCTGGGAGGGACACCTACGTCCCAATCATTTTGAGCTGGCTGACCCCCTGCTCCCCGGGCCTCAAAAGTTCCTTTTAAGTTGAGAGAATTTCATATAAAAACTTTTTAAAAAATTATTCAGGAAAAGACTTACTTTTACCCCCAAATCCTCGAGTTGGCTTCTTTTGAAGCTAGAAATTAGGCCATAAAAATAAAATCTTTGGCTAAAAGCACAAAAATGTATTGCCCACTCTGAAGCTTATTCCTCCTCCCATGCTCTTGATCAAGACACATGTCCCGTAGGAACTAGGCTGTGTAACAGAGTGACCATGGTCAATCTCACTGGGAGGAGCTTTCAGATCACAAAACTAAGTGTATGTTCTTCAGAAAAAAAATGCGGACAACCCATAGAAAGACACACTGTGATGGTTTTTGTTCTTTGAAACCCACTACACTAAATATCCGTTAGTTTTAACATATTCTGTCCTCAGTCCATCATTCAGGTAACTTCCACACTGCTTGGAAAACAAAGAGATCTCCAAGGTAAATAGATTGCATGCAAGCATAAAACAGAAAACTGTATATTACTATTACCAGTCAGGCATCCTTGAGTACACTATTCCCAAGAGGTAATTTGACTTTTTAATGTACCCTAACTTAAAGAAAAATACCAAGATGCAATGAAAGACACAAAAATGGTAGTCAAGTGCAAGATATTGTATCATATAAGTTTATCAGGCACACACTGGTATCTGGGGAGTTCTACTGGACATGTCTATTGTGCAATAAACATTATACAACCCAGTAAATGAGGCAAAATAGTTGGGAAATATATGAGGGGAAAGAGGAGAAGGGAATATAAAATATTGTTATGAACATTAATGTAAATGAGAGGTTATAGTTTTCCAGCTTTATTCTTCTAACAAATTATCTATATACTGATTGTTTCTACTCACACTCTCATGTGCAAATGTACAGAACAATTCATACGTGTTAAATTTATAGTTGCCTTGTTTGTTTTTTGGTCAGGTTTGTTGCTGTTATTCAGTACATGTCTGACACACTAGTTAGGTGGTTAATTTATAGCGTATACTATAATTAGATTTCCTAACCACCCTCCCCTTAGAACAGCAAAATGAAATATTATGCCAATGAACAACATTAGGACATGGAGCTTATTACGTTGAGTCAATGAGCAAAGAATTCTTTGCTTTTCGAATCATCTGCCCATCATACCACCCTGCCTATTAGAAACACCTTATCATTTTTTTGTGTGCTCACCATTCTTGGTTTGTTTCTCTAGTATATACAATCTTTCTAAAAGTAGAATTTTATACCTCTACTTTTTCCAGAGCTGATCTTTTGAAATATTAAAGTTTAGTAATTGATTCATTATTTCTACAACCTAACTGCAGTGTTTCCATTGTTCACTATTTTCTTCTTTTGTTCTTTTTTTAATTATTAAAAGATTTTATTTTTTTCAGAGAGACAGGAAGGGAGAGAAGCAGAGAGAGAGAGAGAGAGAGAGAGAGAGAGAGAGATCAATGTGTGGTTGCCTTTCACCTGCCTCCAGCCATGGACCTGGCTGGAGACCTAGCTTGCAACCTGGTTATGTGCCCTGGCTGGGAATCGAACCAGCAACCTTTGGGTTTGCAGGCCAGCACCTTATCCACTGTGCTACCAGCCAGAGCTTTTCTTTTGTTCTTAATAGTTTCTTTTTTCTTTACCTTGGAAAACTCATTTGGTTTGTTCCCCAGGCAGAAATTCAGACCCTTTCCTCTTAATTATGGAGGGGGAGAGGTTAACAGCTATTAGTAGATACAATTCCCTTCTAGAATCTGAACTAGCTTTTGAAATTCATTTCCCTCCCTAATTTATAAACAGTTTCATCAATAATGTGTCTATTATTTTCCAAATGAGCCTAAGGAGTCTGCTTGATGACCACACACATATGCATACCCCACCACCACCACTGCCACCACCCTGGAGAGTGTCCCCTCTCAAGCACCTGCCACCAGTGAGCCTAGCTAGTTTCTACCTGGCTGGAGTCCCTGCCCTTTCAGGTGAACCACCACCACCTCCACTCCTTCACTGAAAGAATTGTGCAAGTGCCCTCACTCTCCTTGCAGGACTTGCATTGTGTTGCCCGCTGGGCATTCAGCCTGACGTCAGCCTGGCCCAGAGAGCCAGCCACGAAAGAGGGGACTGTCTTCAACTTGGTCATAGCACTTGATCAGCGCCAGCTCTGCACTCATCATTAGCCAGGGGTGCAAGAGTGAGGTTGGCAGCGAAACTGCACGGTCAGAACATTAGTTACATCGGTGGAAGGACTGTCCGAGGGCTGTAACCATTGTTGGAGACGGAGGCTGGCCCTGTTTGGTGCCACTGATGATTGAAACTGTACCCCTTGTGTGGCTGAAAACTTCCCTTCCTGTTGTTGCTTCGTGTCCCAACAAAAGAACCATACTTGCTTTCCTACAATGACACACGCCTCTCAAAATCTAATTAAAACTTTCTTTTTGGTCCTTAGGTAGAAAGATGGCTCTGCTGAGATGGGCTCTTAATTAATGCACTGAGCGCTGAGGAGTCCCACCTCTCCCCAGGAATGATTGACAGCCAAGGAGACACGAATTACTCTAATTGAGCCTCTGCCTCCGTGATTTCCGCAGCCAGCTCATCGGAGGAGCTCGGTGAGTACACCCGCATCAAAAGTCATTTCAGTGTGTTCCGGGCCGCCCCAAAGGGTGGGAGAGAAACTTTCCAGACGGCGGCCGTGCATGGACCATCACAGAAGGCAGGTGTTTCCTTCCATTTACATCGTAGACTATGTACGAGTGTCTCCTTAAATGATGAAGTGAGCATTTTTGACACAACCACTTCAGTTGGAGTAACTACAGTCTCTGTGATTTTTCAGCAGCGAATATTGCAAGCCGCTTCCAGCACACAGAAATCACTTGGCGTCACGTGTTGATATTAAATAGTGCTGCATAGCAACCAACGCATATGCTATGGGGAGAGTGTTTGAAATCAAATTCAACATTAGTTCTGGAGTTGACTTTTCAGAGGCTTTACCTAATTGTAAATATGCCTCAGCCTCAGCAAAGACCATGCTGAAGTATTTATTTTATGTTTATTTCATTCTGAAAGAAATTTATAGGTATTTTGAGACCCTGACATTCATAAATCGAATAAATCCTTTGGTAAAATCTAGGCGGTTTATTAGCCTAAAATAAAATTCAGGGACAGGGTTATTTATTAGAAATAAAAATATATATACCATGTTAAATTCCCCCATTTATATCATAAAGTTTTCATGCACAGATTTTTAAAAGTTTTGATAAATATGAACCCAGTTTTCAATATTTTCAAGGAAAATAGTAAAATTTTGGGTGTTCCAGGATATTAAATTATTTACTTACAATATATGTATTATTCAGATGGAATATAATAGGGCTTGAGTTTTAGTATGTGAAATTTTAAAAGGCAAGAGTAATTGAAGTGGTGTCTAGGAAATTATGCTTGTAATGACCTAAATCTATTTATATCTCTTGAGAATTTATGTATTTAATAATCTCGAAAAGGCAAGTATCACTGTATGCTTCATTAGTCTCATATCTGTAGAAATATTTATTAGTAGAAGCAGTAACCATATGTTCATAAGTTGGAATTCTACTTGAATTCACACATTGTTAACGTAGTTCACAGAAAACTCAATGTCCTTGAGTAAGACTACCACACTGATGATTCCTTTCATTTGAAATCGGTATAATGCATCTGAATTCGCATCACCTTTTGTCGCCGTGCATGCTGGGTAACGGTCACACATCAGGGCCCAGTCAGCCCTGTGACGAGCCAGATCTCCCCTGCCAGGAATGGCACCATTGATACTACAACCTATCCCTCATGCTAATCAAACCGGCTCCTACTCCATTCTGTTTTCGATCATGGCCAGGCAGACCCAAGTTTCCTATTCCTACGTTGCGTCACAAAGCATGCGATCATGCTTTTAGTTGACCCAGGCATTAGTCCCCTAAGAGGTATGTTGGTCACCCTCCACTATGGTACTGCGTCCGGCACAATACAACCTCTGTGAGTGAGCTCTTCCCTGGCCGTCAGAACACAACACCTATTACGTACGTACTGCTTTGGTCACTGGATAGGCTGCTGATATTATTTCCATTTAGAATTCATATTCTTTCTAAATGGGACAATCCAGTTAGCTGGATGATTCCTTACTGCACTACTATTTGTTCTCTGGGTAAATTGCTGGCTTGTTACTTTAAAAATAATTTTTAAACTTTGAAAATCTATTTAAAATAAAATCTGGAAGCCTTTTTTTAAAACACAGAAGTATATAAAAAAGACAAATGTCTTATAGTATCCTATAATATCGATGCTAATGTAGTGTTTGTTATAACTTTAAATAACAGAAACCTGTTACATACATGGTTATGAAAAATTACAGACATTCACAAAAGTCTCTCTCTCCCCTTTAAAATAATTACTACTTAGAATTTCTTAATATTTCTACCATAAGAATTCATATTTGTTTAAATATCTATTGCATATACTATTACCAGTCATATACATACTATAAGTGTAGCACATATAATTATAGTAATATTCTATACCATTTAGGTATGTGTAAGCACATTCTGTGATGTTTGCTTGTGATGATAAATAATAGAGAGATCTCTGTCCCTCTTGTAGAATTTTCCTCAATGGCAACATATTGCTAAACTGTAGGATGAACATCACAACCAATATTGGCACTGATAGACCCAAGATATAGCTTACCTAATGTTTGACCATTTTCCCATTTTGGTAATCGTCTTTCTTGTGGTTGATGCGAATATATATTTTAAGAAATTTAGAAAAAAGCTCTTTTCATACTCATTAAATATGTTTCTCTGGAATTTTCATTGCATTTTAATTTTACATATAGTATTCGTGGCTATTATTTTCCATCCCTTCTCTATGCCTTTTAGGTTTTGCATCCTGCTTGGGAAAGTCTTATCAATTTCCTACATAAATTTACCTTCTAGAACTTAATATAGTTCTATTTTTCACATTAAAATTTTGATCCACTTGAATTTATTTTGCTGTAGAGAATTAGGTTAGGGTCAGTGTATTTATTTTTCTCCCAATAGCTACCCCGTTGTTTCTACTCCCTTTATTTCAAATATAATTTATGTCATCATTCAGATTTCCACATGTATTTGTGTTTGTTTCTAGATTTTCATTTCTCTCTCTTATCCTGTCTTCTTCAGTACCAAACTACGTGACACTTGTTGTAGCTGTGGAATGTAGTATATTTTACCATATGATAGGGCTGGGTAGGTACTACTCATGGCTTTCTTGCCTACTCCCCAAGGATTCTTCTAGCAATTGTTAAATACTTATTTTTAGCCTAAAAATTTCAGCTTCATTCAATAAAAATTGTTGAGTGTGTTATTTAAATTAACTTACTGTTAAATTCATAGATAAATTCAACGCAAATCAATAACTTTGATGTAATATTCTTATTTAAGTAGGCTTTATCATTTACTTCTTCTCTTCTCAGTCCTTCACTAGAGTTTTAAGTTTTTCTTATACAGGCCCTACACACATTTATTTTCACTTTTTCTACGTGTACATGCACAAATGCACCCCCTTGAGTGTTCACTTAGTAATTGAACAGAGAAAAGAAAATGTTACAAAGGCTTTCGAACAACTACATTAATTTGCTATATGGGCGTTGGGTAGTTATTTCAATATCTAAATTACTCATTGGTAACATCCAATATTTTGCCCGTGTTTTGTTGAGTGGTAGTGTATACAACAGCAGAGATATATACACAGGTTTTCCATGTTTTCAGAGGTAGGTGTTCTGTCCTGGACACATAAAAATGTAAGTAGTAAATGTAAAATATGCTGGGTCGGATAATCATCTATAATGTTAACAGTCCAATTGCTTGTCATGCAGAGGAAGGCTGGGCTTTAATTAAGCAATAAGATATGACAGGATGTGAATTATGGAATAATCATTCTTGTCTAGTGTATTGCTAAACAAGAGTCTGAGGCCAGATGTCACCCCATACACCAGACATAAATTATACCATTATTTCCATCTAGAACATCATAGAATAACTCTAAAATAGTTTCAAAATAATTTTGCAAAACAAGAAACATAGGCTGAATATATTTCTTACCTTGTCTTAGAAAACATTGACTGTAACACTGTCTGATCAAGAGGGTAATAAAAGCATTTAATTCAGGGGAAAATATAATAAAGTTGGCTTCATAACTGATTCCTCTCTAAACAATATTTTTATGCAGGAAATTTTTAGGAGGATGATACATCAATTTAACTGTTTCCCCCTTGATTAGGGGAAAAGTAGTGGGAGCTAATTTCTGAGAAAATTTGAGAGGTCATTTTTGGCTTTCCTTTCTTCACAAAGCGGTGCTAACTAACAAATAACTCTAACATAAATCTTTCAGGAAAAAATGTGCCTCCTTGAAATTATTTCACAAAAGGTGGAGCAACTTCATAGAATTTGGGGCCCTTTTAAAATCAGTGTGATTTGTAATCTTACCACTTTCTCTGTAACATACCACTTGAAGGTCCTCTTTTTGTAAAGACATTAAAACAGATCTGTTATCACAAGAAAACACATTGTTTGAAATACTGCTTTTTTTTTTTTTTTTTACGAAAAAAGAAAACTCCTTACTGCCCATTGAAAAGAAAACTGTTTAAGTATGAGTATGTGATTGTAGTAAGAAAAATTCTACTTGCTTTTCATCTGCAGAGCGCTCAGACTAGCAGTATTTCAAAAGAGCACTTTTGAAAAGTTATTGTATATTTGTGCTTTTATGACCAACATTGAATACTTTCCAGATGGTTGATGTGTTAACAAATTCATCTTCCTTTGTGAATACCACAAGGTGAAAGTTACATTTCATCACAACATCCAACAATTAATTTTGTCTCAGGCTCTCCTTTAAATTAATGTACTTTATCATCTAATTTGACCTCTTTCTATGACTATAATGACTAGACATGGCTTAATATACATATCAATTATGAAGTATTTTCAAAGGTGCTCCAGAAAAGCACCTGCCCAAAATATGTCCTATAATGTCTTATCACAGCACCAGTAATTATTTACTCTGGATTAATGTTTGTGTCTATTAAATTAAGTCTCTCCCCAGTTAATGGCAAAGAACCCAGTTATCAGTTATCACTCCCTTAGTTTCATTATTTGTTAAATGAGCAGATGTATCTGTTTGCTTTATTCCAAAACAGAAAGCAGAGAAGAAATAGACAAGAGAGGGGAAATTTTCCACCCATGAAACTTGGGCAAGGTGTTACTGTGACAGGTTCTTAGCTACTGGAACGCGCCTTGGAAGCTTTTTTTTCCCCATGGTTAGAGGGTAAAAAAAACAAACTTAAGAAAAGGAAGCAGAATTATGAGTTTTTTAGGCAAGGATGGGCCATGTCTTTCTTTGTGATGAAAAAGGTGGGAAAAGCTAAACACATTTTATCTTCAGTAAGTAAGTTTTGCCAAGTTTGTTACTTAAAATAGATCTATCACAACAATGCCAACCAATTTTAATACTTTTTTCTGGTTTCAGTTTCATTGAACTAGGCAGGACTGACCTTCCACTCACTGGCTCCAATTTATCATTTCCTGGAGTTACATTGCAATAGGATTTTATTCCAAACTTCTAAGTATGGGAGACCACAGCTTTCTCTAGGACTTCTCCAAGGTTTATTGTGTCAGTTTGGGGCAACCTACAATGGCAAATAGTTTTATAAAAAGTGAACAACCACCTACGGAATTATCTTTATAGGGCCATGATGCAAAATCATGCTATTAGTGTGCAACAAGGGTCAATGAATGATAAGGGTGGATGAAGAACACCTATGCATTTAGAAAACGGTGATGAACTACTTTGTTTTAATCTTAGAAGCATGCCCTTGACTTAGGCTTTATATTTTTCTATGGGGACAGAACTGTTTTTAAATACGTTAGACTATAACAGGTGAAAATAATCGTTTCACTAGTTGGTGGTTTTACGGCCTACAAGCTAGTTCAATGTGTTGAAATTTCAGCTGGCCATCCCGCTCAGTACAATGATCAGCATCATTTTTAATAGGTTTATGCTTATTAGGATAAATGATTAGCATGTACTTTATGAGAAGTGTGATGCGGGAGGTAGTGCATCATTGCCCCATTCGTATTTACAAGAAAATCATGGGATTAGTGGTCACTTAGAGAGCAAGCAACAGGTCTTTAGAGTTCCTTGATAAGAAAGCAGGGGTGGGGGGTCCAGGTTTTAACCAAAGACTATTTTGAAAGGTAGAATTATTGGTAGTAAACCACATTGTCTCTTTCTGAGGTTAGACTATCTAAAAAATTCAGTGTAGCCATCACTCAGACCTTCTAAAATTGAAAAAAAAAGAAATAGAAAAGAAGCTGCCATTTCCCAGAGGTGCAATCGCGCGAGCAGACCCTTGATTAGCAGCATAAATCCCAGCCACGTGGCCTCAAAACCAGCAGCCAGCCCTGCAGAGAGGACCCGTGCACACAGCCCATCGCAGGAGCCATGCAGGTTCACGCGTGTCATGCGGTGTGCGTTGGAGAGGGGTTGGGAGTGTTCATGGATTACTTCTGTCATGATCATTTGGGACAAAAAGGAAAAGCCTTCAAGTTAAGGACAGAAAGCTCCGAAGACTCAGAGCTGGTACTAAAAGTCTCGACATGGGCCTCAGCACCTCTTTAGACAAGGTGTACCTGCGTGAGTTTTGTTGTTCACCAACTTGATGTCTACCTGCTAATAGTATTAGTAAAATAATGCTATTTTAAGTGGTGAAGAAGGGAAGCACATTCCAACAGGAAGTAGCATGAACGAAGGCATCAGCATGAGCATTTTTCAAACGTGTTAAATACATAATTACCAAGCCAATGTGTGGGGACCAACGTGGGAGCTAGATAGAGTGAAATTGCACCGCAGTCATGATCTTCATTTCAGAGTTGGACCATTTTTAAGCAGTTTTCTAATTGTCCCCGAGCAATTCATGTCTGACATTTCTATGACATTATTATCCAAGACCCTTCATTAAACTAACCATCAACCTGGGCCAGCGGGTCCTCTGCCCTTAACTTTCGTCACATTCCCAAAAGCATTCTCAAAGTCATGTTAGATTTTAGGAAGCTGTCATGGGCAAACCAGGCGTCCTCCAGCTGCCAGTGACCACTTCCACTTTTCCTGCCTCAAACTTCAGCTTCAGAATAGTGACAGTTGCTTGGGCAACTTTTTGCTAATATGCCAGCAAACTGGGGCAATGATGTCCTTGGGCCACCCACAAGCACCAGGTTTCCTTTATTGATTTTTATTCTGATGCTAGCTAATTAAAGTGGCGTGAGGGGAGGGGAGTTCCTAGCCTCATACCTAGTTCACAGTTTAGTCATTTGCAGAGCATTTGGTTCATTAAAATTTTTATTGTGACCTTTTAAAACAGTTAAAAAAATTTTTAATGCATTTTTAAATCTTTTAAAACTTTTGAAAGATTTATTTTATGACTAGTCTTTCCATTTTACAGTTTCACTTGTTCGCTCAATAAAATAAAGGTGAAGAAAGTATTTTCCCAGTATAACACAATTCTAGGCAAAGAACTCAAATTGTTGGCATCGTAGATCAAGCATCTCTTTGGATATTAGGAAGTGGGAGTCAGCCCATTAAAACATGTGAGCACATACAATGTGCTAGGTGGCTTCCATCCAACCATTAGCTGAAGTGGCCAATCAGAGAGCAGACTGACCATTTACATTCATTATCTTCAAGCGATGCGTTTGTCCAACTTGGAGCAACTTTCACCCAAGCATGCATTTCGAAAGTGACACTACCAACGGTGACATTAATGCTTACAGTTCTTTGGCTTGACCCTTAGCAACGCTGCTCCCCAACCTTCCCATGCTCTGAGGCTGGGTATGGAGACAGATTGATCAGGCAGAGAGGCAAGAGCCAGCAAGGCCTGTGGGGTCCTAATGGATTAATACCAGCAGCGTTGACAAAAATTGCCCGGATTTCTCTTTGTGATGGAGGAATCTTGCCCCTGATTGCAGCCGCTTGTTGGGATGAGTGAAAATTAGCCTGATGTTAACCTCTGGGGCCCGTCCCCTCCTCAGCTGCAGCAGAGAGAAATATATGATGACACACCAAACATCTCACTACCCCTCACCAGCACCTCTGCTCCTGAGGAGTCGGCCGAGGCAGGGAACTAGATGTAACGCACTCCCAAAGCAGGGGTGGCTGGGGGGACATGTTGCTCCGTCTTCTCCCATGTGCTCCCTCTAATCAAGGAATAACCGGTTCCTTCTGTTCGTCCTAGTGAAACAGAACGAGGGTCGCTGCTCCTCTTGCTGCAGCAGTTTAATGAGGAAGCGCATTGGCCACCGGAAGAGACAGGGAACGACAGGGTAGCCTCATTTCCCTTTGGCTCATAACGGATACGCCCAAGTCTTATTTGTTAGTAAATAGAATTCTCTGATGATGCGTAAGTCAAACAATTCCCATTCCCACAGAGCCTACTTTCTTTGGGAAAGCACTAACCCGTCTTTCCATGCCCCTCATGGGGTGTGGGTTCCTCCCCCGCTAGGCCTGTGTACTCCGTAGGCAGCTGATCATGCTTTGGGTTTAGGGCACCCATGTGCATTGCATGAAGAGAAAGCCCGTCCTTGGGTGCGACTGAGCCTTAAGAACAGGTTTCAGCACAGATGTAAACCTGCCATCACAAATAGGGTGAAACACTTCACACCCAAAGCTAAGACAGTGAACTTAGCCTTGTCACCCGTTTCTTGAAAAGTTGAAAATAAATTCCTTTACACCCATGTGGTTTCACAGGTTTTTCTGAGAAGCCACAATAGACGCTTTTCGCAGGCAGCAAAGGAAGAAGTTTTCAGCGTTGTGACAGCGCGGGGAGGGGTCTCGGCCTTTGTCTGCGTGGGCTCCCTACCACCCAGTCTGCGGAGGGGGAACAGGATGGGGAGGTGGCCCGGCTCATTTTAGAGCAGCGTTAGGTCGCCTTTCTCGTGTTGGGAGGCGTCCAGTGGAGAAGGCGGAATTCAACCCCTCTGTCCTCGGGGGTGATGGGGTCAGAACGCCCGGGTATAATATAAACCAGGAATTCTTGGATCCTCAAATCAATCCCACTCTCTAAGCAAAGCCTCAACATGCAGTACCGTGAGCTCCAGCCACCACTGGCAGTGAGTCAGCCAGAGTGATGGTTAGGTTTAAAACTTGCGCTCAAATGGAGAACATCATCACGCGCACTTATTTGTCTAAGAGAATTCATAGGCCCTGTGATCTACAAGTTTTACCTTCCTTGCCTACAGCTAAAGGAGCACACAAGATCATTCCACTTCCACTGTTAGGAGAGAGAAAACATATATATATATATGTGTGTGTTTATATATATATAAAGTTGGTAAATTAGCATGTGCTGTCAGCATCTATCTTCTTGCCGTCAACACCGCCAACCCCCTCTATTTTCTCTGATCTGTGATCTGCAAGTGACTATTATTATGTATGTGCTCTGCAATTAGGACCGGTGACACCTCCCCTTCTGCAGCCCTGAGCCACCGGTGTGAGTGGAATAAACACTGTTGACTGTGACAGTCTGCCTTTTGTCTGTGAAACAATGACAAACTACCCACGGAGAGCTTGCTACTGTTTTTACTACTGCTCTGCAGCTTACTTCTCAAGTGTTCTCCAGCATGTGACAAAAGACAGGCATGAATAAAAATGCCCCATGAGGCTGTGCTGCATTCATTTAGCTCCACCGAGCTTGTTTGGGGACGTAGATTGGATAAAAAACAGAAGGCCTGGCGCTGGGAGGACACTGGAAAGATTTTGTACGTCTTTGGGAGTTGGAAGGGTGAAGTCCCCCTAGCTCAACTACGATCTCTAACCACTCATGTACTTAACTTTTTAAATGTGTTTAATTTTAAAATCACACAGACCACAGCTCATGTGAAGAGGGAATGCAGATCAGAGTCATTTACGAGTTTTTGGAAAGAGTTCCATTTCCCCAGCCTGGGAACTTTTAGCAGAGCAGCCATGGCATGGCACGATTGGAAGGACCGAAATGTTCGAGGTTTTCCAAAGGGTCTGTGCTAATTAGCTTTTTAAACTGGGTTAAGATGAGATGTTTACTGGATGATTGCACCACACTACGGAACGGGGTAGAATAGTAAGTGCAAAAGTCACGATGATTTTTGCACACCCACCTTGAAGCTCAGGGCAGGTTTGTGAACTTTTGCCTGCCAGCCTGCCTTGCTCCCGATGTCACAGCCAGCACAAGTGACAAGGCCACACCCAGCTCTGGTCTCACGAGGAGATTGCATGTAGGGACATGAGGTTCTGTTTCTTCCTGTGTGTAACACTTCTTGAAAAAAGAATATTCACCACTTTCTGGAATTCCACTCGTAAGTAAATTCTTTTAAAAATTAAACATGTTTTCTGCTAAATTCCTATTTTAGGAAACATTAAAATCCACACCAACTCTCTCCTTATTTAAAAAGAGCTCACAACGTGCAAACATTGTGTAAAGGTGTTACCTTGTTTTCATTCTTTGATATGAAATTTTTCTGAAACAGCTCTTGAATATTCAAAATAGAGTTTAACCGTTTAACGTTCGCTGCTAATAGAGTTGCTTGGCAGAATCTTCATTCATTGAGGGAGGTGAATGGAGAATCTGAAAGGGAATTATAAGAAAGCTGATGAGCCTGGAAAAAGTGAAAATGAGGAAACTGAGAAAGCCAAGCAGTGTATAATATTAATTGTTTATTCAAGGAAGGAATGAAATCAGATCAGTTATGTGACTACAAATGTGTTAGTATTCTAATAGAGACAAAGGCTTTCAGGCTAGGATTAAGACAAAAATCACACTGCTTATAAAGAGCACATAAGATAAAATAAAATAAAATAAAACAATTTGAATCCCTGGCAGGGTTGCTCAGTTGCTTAAAGCATTGTCCTGATACACCATGGTTGGGAGTTCAATCCCCAGGTTGGGCCCATTCAAGAATCAGCCAACGAATGCATAAATAAGTGAAACAGCAAATCAATGTTTATCTCTCTTTGTCTTCCTTCTTCTTTCTCTCTAA
Source organism: Noctilio leporinus (assembly GCA_004026585.1). Classification (NCBI taxonomy): domain Eukaryota; kingdom Metazoa; phylum Chordata; class Mammalia; order Chiroptera; family Noctilionidae; genus Noctilio; species Noctilio leporinus. The sequence goes on along the minus strand of PVIW01002665.1, from coordinate 178,098 downwards.
AATCAATTAGTAAATAGCTCTGGCTGGTGGCATAGTGGATAAGGCAGCAGCCTGCGAATCCAAAGGTCGCTGGGTCGATTCCCCAGCCAGGGCACATAACCAGGTTGCAAGCCAGGTCCCCAGCTGGAGGCAGGTGAAAGGCAACCATACATTAATGTCTCTCTCCCTCTCTCCCTTCCCTTCTCTCTAAAAATAATAAATAAAACCTTTCAAGATAAATAAAATAAATTAGTAAATAAATTTTAATGTTTGAAAACATAGTTATTAAAAATGTGTCTGGTAAATGTAAAACAAAGAGAATCAGCTTATCAATATCATCTAAAGTAGAATTCAAGGCTTAAGCATTAAAACAGAAAGGGTATTAAGAAAATAGAAAACTCTGTTCGCAATAAAATAGAGAATTATAATTTTTTGTACCAAGAAACACATAGTCATGGGATACATGATAGCAAAAGCCCCAGAAATACAATCAGAATAAATCAAATTGTAATAGAGTTAGGTTTGTAAAATTCTGAAAGAGTTGTAATTAAGTAAAGTAAAACTAAGCAAGGATCTGAAACATACAATCCACAAATGTAGGTGTGTACATGCACGCATGGACGGACAACAGAGGGATAAAATAATATTTAATAAACAATTACATCATCAGGCTTATTATGTGCTGGGTCATGTTCCGAGGCTGGACATATTTATGTAACCCTCATAACAGCCTTTTATAAGTGAGAAAACTGAGATGCTAACCAGACAGGTAGTTGGCAGGGCAGAATTTAACCCAACCTATGGTCTTCGAACTCATCAGCACCATGCTGCCTAAAGAGAAGGTGTTTTTCTCTTGTGGCATGAAGAAACATAGAACTACTAATGAACTGGTCAAAATAAGCTTGAACAAATCCCAGACATATTTACAGACAGTATTTTCTGACCATAATCCAGTAAACCAGATGTCACCAGACAAAAGATCTACTCTACCTTCAGAAATGACCTCTATCTGGAGATTTTAAAACCTATTGTGTTTAATTCCTGGATCAAGCAAGTATCCCCAAACTAAGATTAACAATAATTTAGCAATTAAATCTGCTGTCATTATTCCTCTTAATGCATGACACTTCTCACTCACTGCTCTATTGTTTTCAAATTGCTAATAAAATTCCCAAGTATTTCCCTAACTCCCTTTATTCGTACTAATCTAGTCACTTAAGTATATCTATGTTGGATTGAATAGATTGCAATTGGATAATTTTCCACTGTTCACACAGAACTAATCGTGTACCTTTGTAAGCATGTATTATTTGCAGTTTAGTTTCTCCTAGATTGGATCCATATAGTTTTAATAGTGGTACATATGACCTAAAAGTTTTAATCAGTCCAATTCCTGACCCTCTTGTGTAGCTTCAAGGGAGAAGGTAGGGCTTCCTAGTCACTGCCAAGAAGTTCATGATCAGTAGGGGACAGCAAACATGACGAATTGGTTGTTATTTCTTAGGATTTTCTATCCATGACTCTGCATCATGTGGTTGATGATTATCTCTTTTGACATTTTACTGTCTTCTTTACCTGAGGTTTCACCCATGTGAATCATCATGTGCTCTTTGATTTTTCTCTTCCATATGTTTCTACTGAGAGAGAGAGAGATCCATATGTGTGTGCACATGGGTACCGAATAATTTTCCCACTAAGACTGGTCTATTAGTATCATTCGTAATTTAATTGTTTGCATGTTAACCACATCACTCTAAACATCTCTATATTAACAGATGCTTAGTCAAAGCAGGAGTTCAGTTTTATTGACCTATTTGTTTTTACTGCCAATTATACTAAGCTGGTTGGGGGGGCGGAAACTGTCATCATTATCAATCTTAGAGTGTATTAGCATTGTCATGGTTATCAACGGCTGAAATTTAAAAATTGTGTCCACACAGAGAGATGAGTCATTTCTCGTACTTTCCAGGTAAAGTACACAGCCTGAGGCCTGAGCATGAGGTCTAACATGAACAAGCATGCAGCCGCACGAAAGCTGTCGGTCACTTACCTGGGCAATTTTCTGTGTCCCAGTTCACTGTCTAAACCTAAAGGAGAAACATCTCCGTCTCTGAAGTCTTTATTAAGAATGAATGACTAGTAAACAGTGGTCATGTTTAAGCAGGTTCTTAAAGTACCTCTTGTTTCCCACAACCATATTCCACCAAATGTATATATCTGAAAATGTAGATGTGATTCTAAGATCACATCGAAAGCCTTTCTTGAAATACCAAAACCATATTATAGTGATTTTATTATACCCCTCACAATTACATTTGAGGGAAGTCCTCTCAACCTATATATGATTTACTAAAATGTTTTGAATTGCATTGTGCTTCCTGCCCAGTGCCCCTAAGCATTGGGGAGATTTGCTATATTTCTAGGGTTCCAGGAAGATTAGAGATAATCTCTTTTAAAATGCCTAGTACACTCTCTGATACATGGGGTTTGAATTTAAATCATGAACCTCACTGTCCAAAGTATATGCGACATACAGAACATTAGCCATCCATCATGCTAAATATCAATTGAGGTAAAATACTTCCAGGATATTGTGATTCTTCACAATAATAGCTTTCTTTTCATTGTCTACAGATAAGGTATAGTGGCCACTCTATTAGTCTCCTCAGGATGGCTGGGTGATCAAGAACTTAACGTTTCCCCACACACCTGAGGAATATGGGCCCCTCCAGTTAGCACCAAGCTCACTATACTTCTCCCATGAGTTCAAAGAAGATCTACAATTCGAAAATGCCTCTGAGATCGTTTCCAAATGTTGTAAAAAGTGAAATATGTTCCTGTCTAACAGGTGGAATTTCCTTAGGGTGGAGTTCAGGTTATTAGCAGAAAAACCACCTGGGTGACACCTTCACTGCTAAGCATATAGGCACACAGGGCGAATATGAAATGAAGGAATGATGCAGAGGGTCTACAGAATAGTACATGTATTCGTTTAAATACCTCCTGCACGCCAAGCTGTTTCGTGGGGTGCTGATGTTTAATGCATCATCCTCTCCATTAGAGAAGTTTAGCAGGAGTGGAAACTGCCCGAGGTCTGCAGGCTGCATCACAGCAGCAGGCGATTAGGATGACTTCCTGACCTCGAGCAACCAGGTCAGCTTGATTTCAGGCCAACTAACGACCTTGCTAAGCATTTAGCTGAAGTCTGGCTTCCCCAGTTCTGTGGTGAGAGGAGCACAGAAGGACAGAAAAAAACAGTGTCTTTTTCTACAGCATCAAACCGGGTCAGGCCACTACTGCAAAATAATATGAGTTTCACTCTGTTTTCAAGACCTTTTGCTTAACAGCAACTTTTTCAGCTTAAACCAGCTGCCTGCAGAGTAAGGTAGCCGGAGGGAGACTGGACATGACCAGATGGGCTGTCATACCCCAGTTCAGTTCTTCGGTTGCATTTGAATTCAAGTAGGAAGCATAAGATTACTTACGGAAATTCCAGATACAATCACACAGAACAGGTAGCTCTGTCTTTCTCTACAGATGACAGATAGATAGGGAGGCAGACAGATAATACAGATATCCATATCTAACATACATAGATTTATGATACTGTGGGAGCTTATAAAATTTAATTAACCAGAGCTATTAGCAATTTGTATTCAACTTGCAGTGGAAAAAGAATTCATGAAATGAAAAGCTATAAATGAAAACGTACGCAGCAAATAGGACACATTAAAATGCTTCTGTTGCAATATATTAGCAAGTCGATGATGACGATTATGCCGATTCTTTATATTTGGCGTGAAAAAAGAAATGTCCATTTTTCCCTAAGAAGAAGGGTGGAGAACCATGAAGAATTAAAGTGCCATTACAAAAAATAAGAGAAGTTTATTCCAGGAACCATAGTCCAAAGGCAAAAAAAAAAAAAAAATTGAACTTCTTATCTTAAGTGGCAAATGCATGAGATTGTTGGTTGTTCACTCCAATTATTTTCTTAGTCATTCCCATCATCATGTTAATCATCACCTTCATTACCATAGTCATTAAGGTAGAACTTACCAAATGCTCATAAAATAACTAGCATAGGTTCCTAGATGCGGGAAGAGCAAACTATGGCTGGTGGTCCAAATCGGGTCTCTTGCCAGGTTTTAGGTAACCCACAAGCTAAGAATTGTTTATAAATTTTTATAGGATTGGGAAAAAAGTTAAAGGAAAATCATACCTGGCCTTATGGGAAAAGTATAAGAAACCCGAAGGGTTTTCCCCACGTAAAGTGCGACTGGAATTCAGCCACACCCGCTCCTCATACTGTCTACGGATGCTCTGCTTTTGTCCCCGTTACAACAGACATGGGGTCTCTTGCAGAACCCCAAGTGCTGAAAATCGGGTCCCTTACAGCAGTTGGGCAACCTCTGTCTTAGGTGATTAATATCCCTTTTAACATACTTCCCTTTTTTTTTTTTTTTCAAACCAGAGTCAAAATTATTTGGAAAAATCAGGTTACTGTCTCTCTCGAAATGTGTCATCGCGGAATTTAATTTGGTTTCTTATTACATTGCGGAAACGTTCCTGAACACAGGGAGTAGCGTGTTGACGCACTCACAGGCAGAACGGCTATAGATCCTTTTGATGATGACTTTCGCTAGAGCCAGCATCCGTGGCCTGGAGCTGATTTGGCCGACTGAAAAATATAAATGAAGAGCTGTTTTTGTTTTTTTCCCTTGCTTAGAGAACAGTACACATGTAGTGGGACAATTCTAATTTGACTCAGGGCTATATTATAGCATTCGCTCCTCTGAAAGTCAGAGTTTCCAAATGGAAAATTTAAAGTAAGGTTTTATTGGTCATGTCTTTTGCATGAAAGAAAATATTTTATATTAACAAATCGAAAATGTCATACACTGAGAAAGAGAAGTCTGAGAAGAGAGGCACTTGCTTCCTAACCACTAGCAAACATGTAAAGGAGGAAAACTTCTGAAGGCCTTTCACGCTTTTCCTTAATTTACCTGCTTCCACTTAATTCTATGTTACTTCCTTTTAAAGAGTACGTGATGGAATAGCTTAACTTGAACTTGAAAGCAATAGCACTTTTCAGTGGTTTCATTTAAAACAACCCAAAAAGACCTTTAACTTCAGAATGTCCAAGATCTGAGTAATTATTTTAGAACTGGTATTTTATCTGGTCATCTTATGGGTAATGTAGTTGGTAAATCCACTGTAATTTATTTCTATCCACCGCATAATTGTAAGAATAATTTCACAGCAACTCTTCTAATAGCAGATGGTTATTTTATATTTGTTTAGCTAAAATTTTTACAAACCATTAGAAAATGAGTGTAAATATGTGAATTTGGTTATAATCTAGAATCATCATCCTCTTAAATGTGATCTGCCAATTTAAATTTTTAGGTCCTTCTTTTAAGGAAAAGCAGTATTAACAATTTTAAAGTTTATCTTAAACTATTATATTCAGAAAGGTGTGCCGGAACTTTATGTGTTTCCCAATAATTTTTATTTTGTTGTGTAACATGGTTATTTACTTTGCAGAGATCTTTTTATTTGACCTGGGGGGCTTATCTCTTTAGAAATGTTTATTATGCATTATATATAAGGTTGACACATGTATAACGAGCAGGATTTTTGGCATGAAATCCTTTAATAATAATGCTAATGAAAATAGGATTATTTCTTATTTTATAAAAATCATATTTGTCATGCTCATTTGAAAGGAAAAAGCATTCATAAAATTATGTTAATGATGACTATAACAATCTGTCATGAATCTCTGATTTTATGAATGAAGAATAAAAAAATTCAACAGGTTTGCCACATATAATATAACATTATTTAAGATGACTTAACAACTGTTGATTCAGGAAGAAGAAACTATTTTCAATAACTGTGGGAAAAAATTAGCTAGCTACTCTCAAGTCATCAAGTAGACAGCTAAGCCTTCGCTCAATGATCAATAAGAATTAAAAACACACACAAATAATGGAACACAATGGAGAGATGCTTCTATTGCAAAGGATGGAGAAATGTGTTCAGCTTAAACCCTAAACTTCCCTGCAAAAATGAAATACAGCTGCAGTCCTGGAAGGAAAAAAGTTTAGAAAGGAAAATATATGCTATTGGTTCTGTTATGATTTCCCATGATTTAAAGGCATGGTACAGTGTAGAAGGAGAACTAATGTAGTTTAGTGCACATATCTGGGTTTTGGGTTTAGAAAATGCTCTATTATGTGGATAACTGGAAAAAAAGAAAAAAGGTGGATCTGCCAGAAGAACCCATGAAGAAGACTTCATTAAAGGGTAGCTTTCCTTCCGAATGAAGCAAGAACCATGATCCAGCCAGTGTGCATCGGAAAGAGCCTTGGGAGATAGAATCCTAGTGGAAGGAACCCAAGTGCAATCAAATGGTGCTTTCCAGTGTCTCTCCCTGTTGGGGACCCTTACGCTGACTGCCAGGTGCACCACAGTGCCTGGACCTCTACAGTCCTTTAAAACAGAAAACACAAATGAGAGTAAATGTAACCCCATGTTGCCCATGACTTTCAATGACTGGGAGACAGGCAGAAGTAAATACCAAATTCCAGCGGAGCTACTGCGTTGCCACAAGCTAGTGGATGCAACAAATGGGGAGGGGGTACCCATTGGAAAGGGAAACAGCACTGACAACCCCTCCTCCCGGGAATGTACAATAACCAGTTGCCAAATAGCACCCACAGGTCTGGAACCTGGTGGTTCCCAGCAGCAGTTACCAGAAAGAGGCTTAACAATGAGTAGAGGTGCCATCTGTGAAGACACCACTCTTCCTAAGGGAAGAAAAGGAGGAAGACAAATAGAAATATGGGTGCCCTTGAGAAGAATGAGAGTGAAGGAAAAGAAGAAAGAGGGAAAGAGAGGGTGCCCTGAGTATAGGGACCCTGCCATGGGCTATCTAGACATGCATGTACACAGACACACACACAGAGGAAATGAGACTTGATATAAAGATACTTGTAGGAGAAAATAGATAATGTAATTCCAAAAAATCTTAGCCATCGAACAACCACATGCAAAGGAACCTTGTTACCATGACACTCCCATTTGAATTAGAATTGTCAAAGGAGAATTTGGAGCTAATTTTAAATGTAATCAGAAATTCGAAAATGAAAAACAATAAAAAAAAAAGGTACAATGAAAGTTTATTGGACTCAGGACATGTCTTGAAAAGTAAAGCAAAACTATCATAAACATAAGGGATAATTTAAGTAGGCCATAAGGAAGAAGGTATAGTCAAATGAAAATTTATTAAAGGGCATGAAAGGTAGGCAGAAAGGTAACCAACAGTATGAAGTTGAAAAAGAAGAAATAACAGAGACAGAAAGTGATTGAAATGGAAGTAGGCAAAGAAGTCCAATATACATATAATTGGAAGACATGAATAGAAAAATAAAATTGTGAGACAAAGTTAATATTGAAAACTATAATCTAGAAACAAACTTTTCCTGGCAATTAAGAAAACTGAGCACCACTATATTGAAAGGGCTCACCATGTGCCTGAGAAAATTGCCAGGAAGCAGTCAACTCCAAGACATAGTCTGGTATTCGAGACTATAAAGGAAAAAAGAATAATAATAGCCCTGACTGGTGTGGTTCAAATGGTTGGGTATTTTAAGATTTGCCGGTCCAATTCCCAGTCAGGGCACATGCCTGAGTTATGAGTTCAGTTCCCACTTGGGGCATGAACAGAGGCAACTGATCAATGTCTCTCTTTCTTCCTTCCTTTGAGTCTCTCTAAAAATAAATCAAATCTTTTTGAAAATTAAAAAAATAAAATCTTCAGAGCCTCCAGGCACAAAGATCAAATTATTTATAGGGATATAAATAACAAATATTTAGATAGTACCATATTTCTCAAGAGCAACATTTTCAAGTAACTCAAAAAAAGGCATGAAAAAAAAATATTTTTCTTAACAAAGCTTCAAATACTAACACTCCAGAACAATGTTCTTAACTGTATAAAATCTCAGAGAATACCCTACTCAAAACCCCCTCCTTACTAATCTACAGGGTCAGTTTCCTATAACCAAGAAACAAGTGAGGAAATGTGAACAGAAAATTGATGGTAAATATTTTAATATATTTAATTGTAGAACAAAGATGAAAATGAGCATGGCAGCACATTCTGACATATTACATAGGGGTGCACATTTTTTATTTTGGATCTGTGGCTTCCCTTATGGATTAAAACTTACTATCTCCCCTTTATTATTGTCACTAGTCTTAGGAAAAAGACTATGCGATGATCTAGCAATTTCTGATTTATTGTGGTAGTTAAGATTTTTGTTTGGTTAACTTAGATTAGAGAAGGAATAAACGGAGATCTCTTACTATTTTGTAGAGCCTAAACTTTCTCAGATTTTGGGGTGAGGCTACGAAGCAACCACTTTTCTTCACTCTTCCCTAAGAGAGATGAATGGAACTACCCATGTAGTAAAATATGATGTATATCAAGTTTTTATCTAAAGATTAAAAATTCAAGTTAGCAAAGCCAAGGTTGGTAAGTGATTATCTAAAATACTTTAAAATGGAAAAAGTGATATGGAAAGAGAAGCCAAGGTGTTGCAGCTTAGTTATACTTTTTAATTTTCAAATGAGTATTTTTAAATAAAAGGTAGTTATTGGTTTAATGTAAATTAGTTGCATTAAATGTTACAGGCAAGTTATTTGTTGGTGAGCTAAAGCAGATAATGAACAATTTTACCTGAAGTGTTACTGACATTTGATAAATTATAGATAAAAGAAAGCTCTCTAATTTATTGTAATTACTCAGAAGTGAAAAGGATTTTCTGGATGAGCCAAAATGCTAGATTTACCATAGAATATTTAGGTTATTTTTTACTTCATTAATATTGTATTATGTTACCATATCTCTAACATTTCATATAAAAATTCCATGTCTTTTTACATCAAACCAAGTAATTTGTAAGCATGCTTTTATTACATTAGCAGCATTCCTATCAGAGATACAAGTATCAAATGATTTATTCTGATATGATAGCAGAAGACATAAAATATTCATGGGCATAGATGTTTTCACAATCTTATGGGCAATTAAAATATAAGAACAACATGAAAACATACAGTGTCTTCGAAGATATGACTTAATAAATCATGACTTAGAAGTTTTGTTTCGTTGTAAGGGTTTGAAAGCTTTCAAGAAAATGACCTTCATTATAACTTACTTCATGTTTTCAAGTGCTTTTCCCTCTTTGACCAAGGGTTGCTTATCTAAGCTTTTTGATATGTGAATTTCATTATGGAATTTATAATAATTTGATTGGATTTTACATAGAAGCCACCATTTTAAGGAGTTCATTTAAGTCAGTTTTACTCATTATCTTTAAAAGATATTAATGCAAACACTCTAAAGTCTTATGAAGAATCTTCTGGAAAAAGTCTAGGGCAAGTAGTCATGTGACTGAAGTTAAGCTTCAGTTTATCACTAACACATTCGTTACCTTGGATATTAAACATTCTAGGTTTCAGTTTTCACATTAAGAGGAGACATCATTGCACTCAAAATGTAGACTGTCGAATCACAAATTGTCTAAACAATTTACTAGGTGTGACCTTGGACATGTGACCTCTAACCCATGTCATCATCTGCTTCTCCCTCATAGGGTTAAATAATATAAACCTGTTAAACATTTAGGCCACAATTAGCATTTAATAAAACTTATTTGTAACTACTATTAAAACAATTTCTGAGTCTAGAATCTGGTAATTCATCAACCAACTAAAATATTAAATAGCTATATAAATCTACCAGGTATATGCATACTCACGTATAAAGAGTTGAATTGGCTTAAATCATTTCTGTATGACCTCCAATATATAACGTATTGGCTTTTTTCTCATTATCAATCAATTGTTTGGGGAACAAAATATAGTAAAAATGATGATTATTCACAGACATAATTTATGTGAGGATTTGGAGGCTTATATTGTTTAATTATCAATTATACCCCATCTGGAGAGCATAGTCATAATTCTTGGGTTATCGATGTCTGTTAATGCCTAGACGATATGCTTCAGGGAGAACATGTTATCTGTATTTAATATTTAAGAATTTGTGCATCACCTGGCTGGTAGCACAGTGGTTCGCGCCGGCCTGCGAACCCAAAGGTCGTAGGTTCGATTCCCCAGCCAGGGCACATGACCAGGTTGCAAACCAGGTCTCCAGTCAGGTCTGCATATATATATAAACAGAGAGAGGCTGTATGAGAGCATTAGCCTGGTGCCTTGGGCAGGTTTTCAGTCAGGCCATGGAAGCACCTTTCCAGCTTGAAGAAGATCTTGGCAATTCTTCCTGCTCTCCACCAACACCTTGCTTTGCAAGATGCGGCCCTTGGGGTGGGTGGGCAGCAGGGGTATCCCTAGGAGCCTGGTGGGAATGCACAACCTTGGACCGGCTAACACAGCATCTTCACTTAAAAGGATCCGAGTTGATGGCACATGCACAGATAAGCTTGCGCAGCCTTATGGAAGGCCCAGCTGCTGAGGGAAGGCACAGCCTCTTTTCCTGCAGGTTTGGAGGGACATTGACACTGGCCCTGGAGAGGGGACCTCACATGGCAGCCTCTCCTGTACATAAGACAAATCTTTCCCAAGCTCCCTGATTTCACCCCTGGAAATCACTGGCCCAGAGAATACGGTCCAAGTACGTAGAACGTGCAGGATAACTCACAATGCTTCATGAGTGTATTTCCAGTGGTTTCGCCCGTTACATTTTGACGCACCTGCCTTCCTGCCTCCCTGGACCCTCCATTCCGTCTAGGTCACTCCACATACTCAGCATCTCTCACCGCTGTGCCTTGCTCATGCGCTCCCTCACTGTGGAATTCCTGTCTTCCTCTCCGTTTCTGTGGAAATTCGCATCTTCAAAGCCACACGTGAATGTTTATCCCACAAAACCTTCCCTAATCAGAGTAAGTCCCATCCAGTCCCATAGCACACTGTCCTCTACGTGTTTAAGAATCTTCAGATCCAGGGACCTAGAATGAGCTCTCACTCCTTACTGGATCTGTGATCTTTGCCAAGTTTCTACCTCAACTAGATCCCTGGTTTGACCCTCGATGAAAAGGGGATAACTAGGCCCTGGCTGGTAGCACAGTGAATAAGGCCCTGGCCTGTGAACCCAAAGGTCGCTGGTTCGATTCCCAGTCAGGGCACATAACCAGGTTGCAAACCAGGTCTCCAGCCAGGTCTGCAGCTGGAGGCAGGTGAAAGGCAACCATACATGGATGTCTCTCTCCCTCTCTGTCTCTCTCCCTTCCTCTCTCTCTGGAAGTAATAAACAAAGTTAAATTGAAAAAAGAAACAGGAAACAACAGGAAATAAATATATATATTTATATAAATAAATCCAGTTCATGTAAGCAACATCCGTTTCTTAGACCAAAATTACCTCTGTTCCTGTAACCTTCCCTTTTTGATCCACATGGTTCTGACAGGAATTCCACTCTGAGGCTGATGGGGGTTGTTTTTACTGTGTGTGAGCCAGGGTTCAGTCACGGACGTGGAGCATGAATAAGTAGGATTGAATAAGGAGTTATTCTAGAAATTCAGTCTTTCGTAATTGAGAGACTAGCAGGGGGTGATGGGAGGCTCAGGTCCCCCTGAGGCCAAGCAGATCCACCTGCTGGAGCGGAGCTATGGACAAGAGGAAGGTGGCCGTGGATGGACACATGGCTGATGCACGTGGCAGTGGGCCTGGGAGGGCAGCTGGGGTCCGCCGGCACCTCTAACAGGATCCACTTGAGAGCGTGAAGGCTGCTGCTTCACTTGCACCTTGACCATCTTGATCGGCTCTCCTTTGTAGACCATTCTAAACCAGAGCTAGAGCGGGAAGTCAGTTCGGGGATGTCCACGTCCCATCCAGCCCGGGATCCGGCAGAATGCAGGATGCTCCCAGCCATTTTCTAGCAAAGCTGGCTCTTTTGCATATCATTTCAGTTTTCTTTTCTCTCTTTCTTTATTTTCTTAAATATATTTTATTTGTTTTGCTATTACAGTTGTCCCAATATTCCCCCCTGGGCCCCCCTCCACCCAGTACCCTGTTTCCTCCAGCAGTGCCCCTCTGAGTTCACGTCCATGAGTCATGCATGTAAGTTCTTTGGCTTCTCCACGTCCTCTGTTCTTCTTAACACCCCCCTGTCTGTTCTGTCGCCACCAATGGGTACTTTTTTCCCTTTCACATCCAGACAATTCACCATGTAATTGCTGCCTTCTGTCAGCTTCTCACGTCACGTTAATACCACGTTTTCATTATTTCAAAATGCCTATGTTAATTCACTTGTTTAAAGCATTACTCTTTTAAGTAACATGGATTGCAAAATTACCACACATCAAGTTGAGTCATTTCAGTTTTATATCGGAATTTTGATTCTATTGTTACACATTTTAAATCTTCAATAGTTGTGTAGGTACAGGTTGCGTGCGATAAACTGGCAGTAATGTTGTCTCTCCTTATTTCCTGTGCTTATTAATTTTGAAAAACTATGTTTCTAAAGTTATGATTTCACATCATTGTTTCAGATATACATGTATATACACATACATAGTGAATACTGAAGATTTTTTCTACCTAAAATATACTCCAAACTATACACTGTATTTTTCTATCTTGTATCTGTCTCTTGACTGCTTCATTTTTCTTGTTGTTTTTGTTTTTGTACATTAGTTATGAATTCTTCTGACAGTGCCACACTGTTCTACTGACTGTGTCTCTATAACCTTTTAGAATCTATTAAAGGAATTTTATGCCTAGACAGTTGTGTTATTCTTCCTTTATGTGGCTACTGTCATGTAGCTACTACTCTTCCACATGAATTTCAGGACCATTTTTATTTTTACTCACAGACTACCAGTAGCCCGTTAAAACGGTGTTAAAGTTGCATTTAGTTACTTTGAAAAGAGTTTATGTACCTAAAATATTAAATATTTGGAACCCCAAAATATGCGTAGTTCTACCTGGCATAACTTTTAAGGTTATTACCAGATTACAAGGTGTGTAGTAAGGCCGGTGATTATTATTACTGGGAATGAGTCTCCTTCTCCCAATTGACTTTCTAACCAGGTACTATTTTCAGTATATTAAAATGGAATTTCACTAACTCGTCAAACTCTGATTTTTCCCATTTTTCTTCTGATGATTCTTTAAGTATCACATTTTCAAAAATGTCATTTTACATATTATGTTTCAATATCAGTCCTTCAAGTTTACTTTTCTTATTTGATTTCTCTGGCCAATACACCCAGACAAGAAAATAATAATGGCTGCAGTAATGGTCATTCTGGTCTTATTCTAACTAGAACGAGGATGGTTCTATTACTGCCCCACTAAGTGAATGGTAATTTTCTGAAACACATCCTTTGTTATTTAAGAAATGTATTTTCTTCATATTTACAGAGTTTATGTTTTTATTTTAATCAGAAACTAGTGGTAGGTTTTATCAAAGGCAGTTTAAGTATGAAAAATAATGAAAATAGTCATGTTATTTTTGTCTCTATACACCTAATATGTTTAATTTTAGTAAAATACCTTACTTTGCATCCTTCTTTCAATTCCACAATAAAACCTATTTATTCATACCATTTTTAAAGTAGATTGTCGACATCATTTGCTAATACTTTACAGTTTTTCCATGTGATAGTCACAAGTGACGCTGTAGTTTCCAGGTTCGTTTTCCCCTTCTGCTGTGCTTTTATTTTATAGTTATTCTAGCCCTGTCAAATGAATTGGAAAGTTTTCCAATTATCTATGTTCTGTCCCTTCCCATTACTTCCTCCTGTGAATTCCTGGGCATCAAATTAATTGTTTTTTGAATTTGCAATCTCTTCAAAAAAGTTTTTATGGGGAAAATTTTTCCCGTTCCTCATTCTAGCCATTCCTGCCAGTGACTCCAGAGGACTATAAGGTTTCAAGCCAAGAGACAATCATCCCCATGCGATAATCCATGGCTATAAAACACAAATGTGCCACTCCATCGGCCCATCACCGTTTCCAAGTTTAATCAACTAACGCTGAGTGCTGAGTGTGTCAAGAATATCATGATGGGACCGATGGCGTGAGAGAGAAATGGTTTTAAGATATCACCCCACCTTTAGAAACTTCGCATGTATTTGGAGTAATGACATCCACTCTTGAAATAATTTCCTGAAAGTGCAGTTACATGTATTCCCAATAAAAGCGTCAGATGAGCATGGAAATTCAGAGAGGAGGTGCCCAAGTGCTGAGGAATTAGTCAGAAAATGCTCAAGCAAAGAGGGGCACTCGGAGCTGAACATTGACTTAGGGGCTGAACGTGAAATGGGAGCCACAAGACTGACCTTGAGTGAGGTGTGAAAAGGCAGGAGAATGAAGATAAGCAGATCCGTGGGTAATACTAATATAAGTGTGTCTGTAGCTAAAAGCCTATACACGTGAGCGGAAAGCATGGAGTAGCAGTTCCACGGGGGTGGGGCGGGGTGGGGGGCAGTGCTGGACTTCGGGCCCTGCCTGCTTCTGCCACCCGCTGGTCCCCCTGGGTCAGTTGGACTGTGTGCAGGACCCAGGAAGGGGCCACTTGCAGCACTTGACTCCAACGCGGCCTCCAGCCGACATGTATTGTGATGAACCTGTACAGATACATGCACATGGCTGGCACACATACACATGCATGTTCTGTGCCGGAGTAGAAGGGGATAGTCTTACAGCGTCTTAGTGTGGGAGAAGGGGAGCAATGTGCCGTAAGGAGGGTGACTTAAGTGTCGTCATATATAAATGAAGCAAGACCTGAAGATCAAGTTGAGCTTCTGGCACGGGGCTAGTAAACAACGTGTGCAGCACTGTACTTACTGTTTCCGGCCATGTTGTTGCTCAAATACAAGTTTCAGAAGAGTGAAATAAAAATGAAAGCAGTTGGCAGTTTTGGCCCCCCTAACTCTCTCAGCACGGAGCGGTGAGAAAGGGGTTACTATTGGGGCCTGGGTGGAATCCGAATGCACTTCAGCCCTCAACAACTGAGGCATGCAGACAGGGTCCATGCACGAGCGACCCTTTTTACGTCTCCTATAAATAGTTAATTGCTTTCAAATACGGCCCAGTCAGAGAAGCATCGAGTTTGAACTAGCAGGGAAATAAACGCAGACAATGGACGCGTTTTGGCCTGATGGTGTGTTCTCCAGGATATTCATTTACTTAATAGGCAGAATTAAGGCGTTGGGCTCCAGGGACTGCGCTCTCAAGACAGATGGACAGAGATGCAATTTGCTCTGTAATTTCTTTGATGCAGTCAGTAAGAGGCTCTATTAGTCTACGCACAAGTAGTGCTTCTGGACAGTATCACCCACTCACTGCATCTTAGCTTCCACGAATTAAACACATTCAAAGATAACATCTAACTTTGAAGATAATTGGAAAGCATTCACATGATTCTATCAAACGATGTTACCATCCACATCATACAACAATAGTGTCTGATTTTTCTCTTAAAATTGTTAAGGTTAGGGGAACACCAATAAGATTAACTCTGTCTAAAACAAAACATGTCAATTTCCGGTAAATAAGAAAACATAAAAATTCTTATAAATTTTGAAGCCTTTTTTATTTTTTATTTTTTGGCTCAAAAGTGGAACTCACATTTTCATAAAAAGTCATAGAACACTAAAAGAACATCCTCCCAACAAATTTACAATTTACTTTTCAGCTCTTCGTTGGGAATTGTTTACTAAATCTTGAAAGCAATATGCTGGAAAAGAAGATAAAAACATAAGTATGTCTAGATTGTGGTATTAAACTAGATCCTGTCAACATAAATTCATAAGGGAAAATACATATTTCTTTAGTATACAATTATGTTTGAAAATTTGATTGCTAATGGATTTCTGTATTCATATCAAGGTCAGATGGGTAATTGTTTATGAGTAATCTGAAATTTCTTATAGACCTCTTCCAACAGATTTCATAGCATCTATTTATGTTAGACATTTGCCATTTGGAATATTCCTCTCATCATGCTTTTCCCCCGAAGAGCAACATGGTACCTTTTGTCAATTCTGTCCTTGTTTGCAAAAGCCTCCTTTATTTCACTGAAGAGCTTGCAATTCACCCACTTCTCCCCATTGAGAGGCATCTTTATAATAACAGCTCTCCTGGCAGAGGTTTTGTTTGGCAGATTTTAAAATCGAGAGCCCGTAAAGGTTGGGGGGGGGGGGATGCAGCCCCCGTTAAACCTCAGCAACTCTCTTTCAAGGTCGTGCCCCTTGACGTTCTGGAGGTTTTCTGCCCTTGAAAAGATCCGCATGTCGTTTTCCACGGCAAGAAACAAAACGGAGACGAATGCTGTGACTTGTTATAAGAAAGGCTGGGGTTTCACTCCTTCCTGACTCGCCAAGGCAGAGGTTCTCTGCCCCCTTGACCACTGGGGAGCCGGGGTGTAGGAAGCACAAGGCTTCTGCCTACCGTCCCCCGACTCCCTGACCGCAGCGGGGGGCTCGCCAGCCATCAGCTGCACGCAGGAGCCTCCCAGCCAAAGGGCATGGTAATTCCCTCCATCTGCCCTTCCTTTCTTCCAAGGCAAACCCTTCACCTGGCATTTGGATCCGAGCTGCCGTCAGCTGCCCTGTGGGGGACGGCCCGGCCCTCTGAGCCCGCAGGAGCTCACGGAGGTCCCTTAAGTAACCCTGTCAGCTCGATTTTAAGGCGCAGTTTGCAGCGCGCCACAGGCCCATCTGAAAGCGTCAGGAGTGTCGCTCTAGCCGGACAAGGGCATTGTCTTTCTAAATGTCCCTGCCCCGAGGAGCAGATCCAACCATGGTTCATTCACCGTGGCTTCGAAGGCACAGTGGGGAACTTAGCCGGCATGGTGGCTTCAACAGAATGCTTAGTATTAGCCCTTGGTAGAGAGCTAAAGAACTCGCTTTCCAATTCCAAGGTCTGGAAAAAAAAAACAACAAATAAACAAAAAAAAAACCCTCTGCTCCCCAGCTATGATCAGGAGTTTGAAATTTAAATCAGGAGCCTTGAAAGCCTACTTTAACTCTCAAAAGAGGCGGCTTTCCCATACAAACAAAGGAGAAAAGGCGGTGCTTGCATTGGTATCGGAATCAGGGCAAGTTCACATCACTTGAGGCCCTAACACTTCCCGCTTTCCATTGAAAGGCTGCTGAGTATTTTCAGTGTTTTCAGTTCATTTGTTTTATTGTGGATTCCGATTATTTAGGTGATTACAGCTGGTGCCATGGTCCTTTATTTATTTATTTTTTTATTATTACTTTATACACCTCTTCTTGTCTTGGTGTCTCTAAGCTAATGACACCTGACAACATCAAAAAACATTTGAAGCCCAAAAGCAGCATCAAGAATGTAGCAATCGCCTCAGCCTTCCACACTCCCCGTGCCTTTACATATTACCTACCTGGAGTCAATGTTTTTACCGACCCTCAACAATAACAAAAAAGGGACAGAATGGGCGTCCCCTTCTTTCTTGGCATGGCGCTCTGAAGAATTTCTAGGCCTGTTTAGAGGTGGACGGAAGGAAATTGAGTTGATGTAAGAAAATCACATTTCGAAGCTGAAACCTAAAATCCTCCCCAGTGATTTGCAAGTGGTGTTTCCAGAAACTTCAGGACCACTTTTCATAAGCTGTGATTCTTATTCCCACCTCGGATCTCAGCTACATCTGCCCAGGGATTCCAGCAGCCACTCATTCGCCAGCGTGCAAGGTGACTTGTTGTTGGCACACCGTTCTGAAGCTGACACCTACACTAACAACGCCAACAACCTGCAGAGTGTTGGATGGTGGCTTACCCTGGCAGAGGCTCCTGAGTACCTGATATGAGTTACTTCTCAATAGAAATGTGTCCTCAGCTGGTGACTCAGATCATAAACACATCAACCCATCCCTCCTTGCCCCAAATCAGCTATTTGTATCCATTTCACTTCTGAATATCCCTCCAGTTCACCCCTTTCTCTTCCGACCACCACCGTTCTAGCCAAGGCGTTGGTCGTGACCTCAGCGCGGCTGCCATCTCTCTCCTTCTAGTCCTCCCCCTCTGGATTCATCTTCCAAACGGGGACTGGAGCAATCTGCTGAAACAAAACCTACCCTGTCACTTCCTGGTTAAAGTCATTCAGTGACCGCTCCCTGGCCCTGGCCCCTGTCTGCCTTTTCCTTCTCCGTTGTCCCTCTCCCCCTGCTGCCACCACACACATTTTCAACTCCAACATCTTCGGCAAGGCTCTTTTGACCCAGATCCCATTCATCTGCTTTTTAATTGTTTTATGTTATGTTTATTCGTTTTTCCTGGCTCCCACCAATGTGTGTGATCGCCACCATTCAGATGGATTTTATTCATGCAATATGCTATTAACATTCGTTCACTCAGCACCGGTACCTGAGCACCACTCTATAATAGGTGTTGCGCAAAGTCTTCGGTGTTCCCATTTTCAGAGAGCTCAGGGACAGCTCAGGTAATCCATGGGGTACACGCAGAGGCTGAGTGTGCACAGGGAAGGTGCAGTGGGAGTCTTAAGTCTCCAAGGGCAGAGGAGTGAAGGTGTGCAGGGACATCTTTGTAGAAGGTAATATTCTTACAGAACGAATAGAGGTTGGTCACATGGAGACCCTGTGTGGTCAGGCATTCAAAACAGAAGGGGAAGTGTGAGGGAACCGTCAAAACAGAAGGGGAAGTGTGAGGGAACCGTCAAGATAAGGAGCAGGATGGCACGTGGGAAAGGAATAGCACTCAGAGATGAACCTAGAGAGGTAGACACGGTGTCAAAGAGGGCATTATATTCCCCAGCACCTTTAGATGATTGAAGCCGTGGTAAAGCATAGTTTGGGTACGGCCTGGCTAGACTTGTCCTTTAGGCAGGTCACTGTGGCACCTCTTCAGAGGATGGGCCTGAAGAGTGAAACAGGAAACACGTGGGAGAGCCCTGTACTCATGTCAAGAGCTGACGGGAAGGACGGGCAGTGGAATGTGATTGTGAGAATGTGGTGATTGACTAGACTTGGGTTATGAAAGAAATGGAAGCATCACCAATGGTTTAATGTCAAACTGGGTGACAGAAGGGCAGGTGCCAGCAATAGAAACAGGCAGTCGAAATGTTTCAGTTCTTAGACAGTTGCTAGATCAAGGGCCTAAGCAAAGCCAACAAACAAATAAGAGAGGTGGCCCCTGTCACTGTGAGGCGGGGAGGGGGGATTCGTAAAGGCCAGAATGCAGAGTCAAAGGGGTCAGTACTTCGGGAAAGCCTCCATGGAAGAAGCATGGTTGTCGGTGGCGGTCCAGTGGGAATAATGACGAGATGGTATTTGAGGAGGGCCTTGGAATTGCACAGGGGACCTAGACATGTGGACAGGTGGAACTGTCGGGGCAGAAGAACGACACAAGCTGCCTATAGACAGGGACTGTCCATAGAAGACAGTGGCGTGAGTAGCATGAAGTCAATAGGATTGATCGCAGAAGCACTTCCACCCGGTCCGACCCAGAGTTCCGAATCCACAGCGAGCCCCGGCCACCTGGCCCTCACCATCTCAAAGCAGGCACCCCTCCTTTTCTTGGTAAGACTCTGGTGTTTCCCTCTCTTTTTTCTGCTCCCTTTCCCCAATCCTAAAAGCATTCTGTGAAGCTCACCTTGCTTCCATGGTGATGGGACCCCCTGCCCCCCATTGCTCGCCATGGTCCATGTTCCTTTCACAGTGTTGGGCTGCAGGGAAGAAGAACAATGCAGGGGTGCAAAGGACACCCCCAGAGAACAGAGGGGCGAGGGCCCGGCTAGGGCGCTGTTCCCTGGCGCTCACTTCAGGGGGAATCCCCTTCTCTCTTTCCCTTGCCCTGGCTGTTTCTCTATTTCTGATTTAGTCGATTGAACTTTATTTGTGTGACTAATTCAGCCCTTCAGCAAAACATACACGCGCACATCTGTCTATTCCACGGGAGCCCCAGCGCCCAGCGTCCCCCATCACAGCACCACCAGTTGTCAGCATCTGTTTGGCTCACAGGCGCGAGCCAGTGCGACGCGCAGAAGAAACTGGGCAGCAGGAAGCAGACACGCCGGACGGGAAGTGCGGCACGTGTTTACGGTGCATCACCACAGGCTGGGCAGCGACCATTTATTTTTAACACGGCAGCACCCCAAGAGCTGGAACGGGAGTGCACATTCTCTGAGCGGGAGCCCTTCCCTGGCACCCGCACTGGGTGGCCTGGGGGCCATTGTGAGAACAGGCGCCACCGGGGGGCAATGAGCCCACCTATGCTCTGGGACGACGGGGACACATTTGGAATGAGCTTCCTCTGTGTGTTTTCTCAGGGAGGCTTTTACGGGTCGCAAAGGAAATAGGGGAAATGGATGGCAAACCTACCATGTTCAGCAGTTCTCACTGTTAAATCGTTTATGGCTTTTTAACGTTCTCTTCCCGCTCTTGAGGAGACTGTGTTCAGGCATGTCCGGAAATAGGAGTGCATGCATGTATTTGTGTTTTTGCTCTTGTTGGGTTTTGTTTTTTGCTTTGTTGTTTTTGTTTATTTCATTGGTATTTGCTCTTTTTCACTTTTAGCCATCAGGAGTATTGAACATAAGAGCTGATAATACAAGAGCTAAGTCCGAACTGACCTTATTTTGTAAGTGAGAAAACGGAGCCACAACATAGGGAAGGAACTTGAGTCCGATAAGAGGAGAAGCTGAGTTGGGGCCCACTTGTCCTGACTTCAGGGGACTTCCTCACCTGCACAGCCGGACTGGCAGGTCCTCAATTGAGAAGAGACCCTGAAAGGACCCCAGGAATAGACCCCTGCCCCTTCCCTTCTGCATTCCCAGTGCCGGGGGCGCAGGCCTTCTGCATATTCAAGAATCAATTCAGGCTGATCCAACTCTGTGGTTTCAGACCGTGTCAGTCCTGATCCCCAAGTAATTTTTTTATTTCTATTTTTTTTTTCACTTTCATTTCCCTTCTTTATAGATTTGGGTCAGGGTACGTTCTGTTGCCTTATGAGGCTGATGCTATGCATCAAAACTGGCATAAAATCCAGAGGCAACACATTAGAAAGATGGTCTCCTCTGCTGGGCTAATAAAAACAATGGTGCGTGAGTTAACAAATGTAGTTTTAATTTTATAACAAATGTAGCAGTGCCTGCCAGGAGGCCCCTGGAAATACAAGAAAAGAAACCTTTTTATAAATCATAAGAACCAGACAAAGGAGACAGGATGGATAAAGAGAAGTCAGCCGGATTGTTTTTGCAGGAAAAAAACACTGAAACAAAACTTACAAAGCGACTGGTGCAGTATTTTCAATGATACATATAAATTGGAAGCCTCTCTTTTTTCAGTAGCATCTGTAACATCCTTAGGAACAGTAATTCCTCACGGGAGGTGATATAACCTGATAGAACCGCTTTCCTGATTTCCCAGTTTTAAGCCGCAGCAATTAGATAAACTTGAAACCGGTGGCGATAATCCTCCAGGTTGGATCCGATTAATAAAGCAAGTGATAGCCTGCTGATTCTAAAATAAAAAGCTAAATAAATACACATTGCCGTTCTCAGCAATAAAGTAATAAGCAATTTGCCGTAATGTGATTGGCATAAAACAATGTAGCGAATAATGTCAGGTACGTTCAGGACACAGTGATTGCTGTCAGCGTGGCGAAACGGGATGGCATTTGCACAGACGTACCTACAGTTGAGAGCTGTGGAAATGGGTTGACAGATAGGCTAACAAATTATTCATACGCCAGTTAAATTGTATACCTACCTCCTCAATAGCATATTTATTCAATCAAAGCATGATCATTTCTGACAATTACCTTTATAGACTTGCATAAAAGACCCTGGAATGCATCCTCAGTCGTGGAGGCAGGAAGAGAGCTGACGCAGCTCTTGCAAACAGAAGAGGAAGGGACGGGGTCTGGGACACTGCCGCGTGCTTCCTTCGCTGGGGAGAGCCCCAGATAATCATAGGTGAACCGGGGGGGGGGGTTAGGCGATACTGGGAGGACCTAAGTCTGTGATGTGGCATGCTTTGTCTAGGCCTATGGGTTTTACAGAAGAAGCACAACATCAAGCTCTCTATTTGGGGGAACAAGTCAGAAGCACTAGGTCTACTAAGAGCTCCGAGGGTAAAGCTGTCTGGAGCCAAGCAGATGACGCCAACCAGTGGAGTGGTGTGTGGAGACAGGTGAGCGGGAAGGCACCTGCCCAGCACCCAGCAGGCCAACGGAGCCAGGTACCGCTGTCCAGATAGAGCACCAGCCCAGGATTTTAGCTGCACGTCCAGATTTCCTGTGAAATAACACATATTTTTGGTGTTGGCAGTTAAGTGATTATAAACAGCAACATGCTAGGTAGGCTCGCGCACACTCAGGACCAGAGAGAGTGGTCTAACCAGGTGGCCTGTGTGTTCCCTGTAGATGGTGCCATGATCACCAATTGAAGGAGTAATGGCCAAAACCATCTGGAAGCAATCCTACCAAGACACTGCCAGTCCAAGTACGTGTGCTTTGGCTTCGGGGCAGTAAGAAGTGTGTTTGAACTTGAAACAACTTGACTGTAGAGTGGCACAGAAGGAAAAATTCAGTTCACTGCGTTTCACTCCCTCTTTCTCTGTATAAAAAGGAAATGATGGTGGTACCCCTCTCTTGGGAATATCGTGAGGATTAAATGAGTGATTTATATCAAGCACTTAGAATAGTACCCGGCATCTAGTAGGTACTTGATAAATGTTCTCTAGTATTGCTCTTATCATTATGAATAAAATTGGGGTGTGTTCCTTAAATGGTAAATGCAAGATGCCATTTCCACAATGCAGCAACTCATTGGAAAGATGCCTCTTGCACTATCACTCCTGCCAGAAAGAAAATAACAGCGAAGAATTGCGTTACGGTAATTTGGGAAGCAGCCAAGAGGACAGAAGAAGTAGTTCAAGGTTACCATAAAACAGAACTTCCGAATGTTGACTGGACAGCTAGGTAATGACCATAGTCGGCAGGCTGGCTTAGTGTCCTATTCAGTGATCAGGTGTTGTGTATGTAAGTACTCTCAGCTCTTTCATGGGCTTTTGGACGGGGATCTTTTCTTCTATCTTTTTGTTTTCCCTAAAACCCAGCACCAGACTGAGAGGCAGAGATAAATAGTGACAGGTTCTACAGAGCCAAGGTAGACTGCAAATCAGCACAGTAAGAAAAGTACTATTGCCTACGTTTAATTCCCAGCCAGGTTTTGCACAGATAGCCCTGTTTTCAAGCATCGTGCGACCATTGCTTCAGGTGGACAGAAGTGGGTGGTCTACAAGAGATTGAAGAGACGTCTATCAAAATTCACAGCTGTGAGCCTCCGTGTCAATTAGAGTCTGCAGATGGCGGCCATGAGGCTGCCCGGGACCTGTTTGTGGATGCCTACTAATTACATTTTTAAAGGGTTGCGGAGGGAAAAAAGGAATCTGTAACAGTGACCATATGTGGCCAATACAGCCTAAAATATTTACTATCTAGTCCTTTGTCATTTTCACGTTATTATGAGATTGAAAGTGTTGGTTTCCCTTGATAATGTGATGAAACTCAGCTACAGTTTAGACACAAGTCCCCATTCTTATTTGAAATTTGTCCTTGTTCGTGTGTTATTTATTTGTAACCTGGTGGCAAAAGGAAGAAAGAACATGGTGGGTTCTTTTGTTTTTTTTGTTTTTTTTTTAATGTACCCTGTTGTCTTAAAGAAAATGCAGTTCAGTTATCCAAGTGAGACACTTTAGTTTTGATGGTACGCACATGCTGACTTACCACCGAGATGGCTGGTTCTTGCTCGGTTGTGAAATTACGGGACAAATACTGTTTACTGATCGGAATTGAACAGCCAATCAAGGCACAGCTTCATCCCCATGATTTCACTGCGCCTTTAAAATTGACAAGAATAGCAGCTATGATGGACACTATTAGGACTCTTGTATTCCTCCCAGATGAGCTCTGAGCCTGTGCTGGACAAGTGATACCGATGTCAGCAGCTAGGATGTTATGGAGAGAATTCCGTCACCTCACAGGGTATAAAGATGTTGACACAACTCTGGACCCCCTGGCATCTCCGATAGTCCATAAACACGATTGTACTCAAGATAACTGGAATAAAATACTTCTTATCATGCTCATAGTTTTCGGAGCCGAGGTAACAGAGTCTGAGAAAAGAAAAATGTCGGGTCTTTATAGTGGAAGTTTAAATGGTTTATTTTTGAATAACGCTAGTGGAGTTTGAAAGTAGATTCCAAACTTTCCATGATCAGTACTGCTCAAAGGTTTCAACTTCTCATATTTGAAACTCCCACTTGATGCACCCCCAACCCGTCTCTGAACTGTGAGTGGGGGGCTCACACTATGTTAGTTATTTTAATCTCTCCAATCTCATTATCCCTTTGTTAGCTACTTGTTTCTGTCATTTCAATTTCTAATAATTCTGTTTTTAGAAAAGATGAGGAATCTCAAAGATCCAAAAGCAGGATTTATAAGCCTCCAAGACCACTGTATACAGGCAGGTGTTCGTTCACCAAGGAGACGTGACACTTGGGTAGTTCCAACATGTAGGCAGCCCGCATAAAGCCAAGCCAAACCCTCAGCCAGCAACGGTCTCAAGGTTAAGGAAAACCCGAGGACAGCCCATCACAAGCTGCCAGCTAGACTTTTCCAAACAGGACAAACACTTCAGTGGTAGCCAATCAATCCATTTCCTCTCTTTGCTTCTGTATCTCCTCTATAAAAATCTTTCCCAGCTCCCACCTTCAGTTTTCTGCAGCCCTATTTGAATCAACTTTTGCATCTAACTCTTGAAACTTTAACATGGCTCAGTTTCTCTTTTCATAAAGAAAGCTTGCCACCTGGCTGGTAGCTCGGTGGATTGGCACCAGCCTACGAACCCAAAGGTCATGGATTTGATTCCCAGCCAGGGCTCATAACC
The DNA here is from genome assembly GCA_004026585.1 of Noctilio leporinus. Taxonomy (NCBI): domain Eukaryota; kingdom Metazoa; phylum Chordata; class Mammalia; order Chiroptera; family Noctilionidae; genus Noctilio; species Noctilio leporinus. The sequence goes on along the minus strand of PVIW01002665.1, from coordinate 153,153 downwards.
AGGTTGCAAGCCAGGTCTCCAGCCAGGTCTAAAGATGGAGGCAGGTGAAAGGCAACCATGCATTGATGTTTCTCTCCCTTTCTTCTTCCCTCCCTGCCCTTCTCTAAAAATAATTAGTAAAATCTTAAAAAAAAATAAAAATAAAAAACATTTTAAAAAATTAATTTAAAAACAAAGAAAGCATGCTTCATACGCAGCCATGTTGAAAATATTTTCATTGCTTCTAGCATTTTACACCACGTCAGGCATTTTATTTTTACTTTTCTCATCTACCAAGGGTGATCAATTTAAATCCTTTGGATGAGCATATCATTAGAATAATGGTCCTTTTTATAACATTAAAGCACGAGGAATTAAGAATGATATATCTTGTTTCATTACAAATGTGTGAGAAGATTTCCACACTGTCAGGTTTCATCACCGAAAGCAGTTATTATATGCACTTGAAAGAGATCCTAACTCATGAACAATGCCAGATATGTAAAACCATGCTAACTCTACTACACCAAATTGCCTATAACCAAATTGCAACAGCCCAGATCAGTCAGGATCCAGCTCCTCCCCTATTCACTACATATACCCCCAAAATGATGAAGAAGCTGATTCCATCCCAAATTTACCTTGCTCGCATATACTTATGCTTGTTTACATTGAAAATCGATGATGAACAAAGAGGTGATTTATGCCTCCATGACGCCTCCCTCTAATGAGAGGCAAAGTCTCTTTACCTGAAATCAGGACCTTGAAGTGAATTTTGGTGAATTTTACATCAGATGACCTAAGCAATCCATCCTGAATCAATTAATTCAACACTCTACTGTTGATTAGACTTTGTGAAATTCAGTAGACATTTCATAGCCAGTGTCCCGAGTTCAGGTACCTCCAGGGGCCAGACTGTAATGGAAGGTGTGAGGTCAGAGGGCTTCCCCTGCTCCAGATGATGGCTGAGACTCTGTCTCCCCAGAGTCCTGGAAACTGGGTTTTTCTGTGTAATTATTCAGCAGATAATACAAAAATTAGAACAGTGAGACAATAAAAAATACTGCTGCAGCCCAGCTCCAACCAGCCACCACTTTTGGCACAGATGGAGAAAATGCAAGATCTACTCTGTCCAGGGTAGTAGGTGAGGTTAACAGGCATGCAAATAAGAACTAAAGGAGAAATGTGATGAATATACAAGTAGAGCCCTGGCTGGTGGCTCAGTGGATTGGCGCCATTGAACCCAAAGGTCGCTGGTTCGATTCCCAGCCAGGGCACATAACCAGGCTGCAAGCCAGGTCCCCAGCTGGAGGCAGGTGAAAGGCAACCATACATTGATGCTTCTCTCCCTCTCTGCCGCTGTCCCTTTCCCTCGCTCTGAAAATAATAAGTAAAATCTTTAAAAATATATACATATACAAGTAGAGTTATGCAGATCATTAACATTGAGTATATTTAATGAATGCAAGAAGGGAGAAATTATTTCAAATTAGGTAAGACCTCATGGAAGAAGTGATATTGGACCTGGGACCATCAGAACAAATGTTTAATATGTAAATATGAAGAAAAACAATTCCAGGGAGATTGAAACACATAGAGGAAAATGCAGATCAGCAGTCACAGAGGGTTGGGTGTCGTCTGTGCAAATTAAGGTCAGGTTCCCTGCAGTTTGAGATGAAAGGAGACAAAGAGGCCAGTCAGGCTCTGTCCCAGGGAGATGGGGACAAAACCTCCAGAAATCTTTTCCTCACCCCTTCAAAAGGCGCGCTTCTCCAGAATTCTGCCTCACTGAAGAGTCGTGTCTGCAGGAGATTTTCCTGGTCCTCAGATGGTCACTCGGCCTGAGGTTTTGTTCAGAGGTTCCACGTTCTCCTTGTGCCATCGATCCCGACAGAGAAAGAACACTTGTGCGCGCGTGTGTGTGTGTGTGTACATGCATGTGTTCACATATGTGTGTATGCGTGCATACATGGGGATGGCTATCCGGCTCCCTCTCTGCTGGGCGCTGTACCCCAACTCCTGGTGCATGTGGAATCCATTCCAAGCAGTCCCTCCAGGACACTCTCGAATGGAGATGGATGGAACTGCAACCTCATTCTGAAGAGCATGGAACCAGAAGTTTTCATTTTTAAAACATGTTCTCACATCTGGTTTCCTGCCTTCCATTTCCATGGATGACATTTACATCCATGTAAAGGTATCCGAATAAAATTCGAACGCTGACTCTATGCTTGCCCAGGTCTCCATGTTTAGAAAAATAGCCTCATTTCTTTATATCTCTTTTCCAGTAAAATAAGGGGGACTCTACCCAGACTCGGATTCTTTCCCAGCCTGATTTTCCCAGTGGGACCATTTATACCTGCGGTATTATTTTAGGGAACTCATTTAACATTTTAGGTCCTTATTCCCCTCATCTTTAAAATGAGAACATTGTGAAATAAATGAGGTAATGCCTTTTAAGAACCTGATATGAGGCCTGGCCTATAGTGGGTAACCGATAATAAGGAGTTCAGTTTATCCCTTTTCACTCCAGGTTTCCAGACCCATAAATCCCCAGGCCTGGTTCTGATTCCAGGATTCAGCGACCCCACCCCCACCACCTACCCCTAGAGAGCTCTGTTTCTGGTGGACATGACAGTCTTCCCTGGACATGGGTCTTGGCCCAAACTGCATCTTAATTCTGCCCATTGTTTTCCTCCCCCACTTCCATACCTATGCCTCCTACTTCTGGGTATATGCACAAACTCAGAGCATCCTTCAACTGGGCCCTTGGGTTCTGCACGCTTCGTTATAGACTGACTGTATTTGCCATTCATGAAGTTTTCTGTAAAGCCTTACTTAAGGTCTTTCTCCCCTGCTGAATTCTCTGTGTTGTCAAGTGCTACAGACATCAGGGCAGGTGCTCAATCAGCGATGGCCCCGTGTAGACTTATTTCATGACAAACGCCGCTCCTTCCTGAAGCCTCCTCCGATTTCCAATCTCTGGAGTTATCTCATCCCAGAAAACTGATAGTTCTTTATTTACCCTTCTGCTGTGGTATGTAGGGGGGTTCTCCATGCATTATAGTTACTTCTAAGCACATCGCTTCCCTCTTTCTCAATCGGACAGACCACTCCTTCCCCTTTATATCACTCCGACTACGTTTGCACAATAGCATCTCCTCAGTCAGTGTGGTGAATGGGTAACAAGAAGTAGGGTCGTAATTTCTGAAATGTGAAAGTGTTTCAACAGAAGTATTTTATTAATCCTGAGAATACCTCTAGCCTAGGGTCAAGTATAGAATTGTTCTCATTTCATGATCATCACAAGAACATGATCAGGAATACTGCTTGACCTCAAAGGAGCAAGTCCCCCTCCCAATGGGGGTGTCCAGTCCTGGGGGGTAAAATGCATGCTGAGTTCACAGGAAACGCAAGGTGGAAGACGAAGTTTCTGCACCTTTAGTCATGCTGTAGGTGGGTGCTGAGAGGCCAGCAGGAAGCTGTGCCCCTCATCCCCCAGGGGAAGGAACTCTAAGAGACCAGGGTGTCAGGAGGTGCTGGTGGCGAACAGGATACAAAGGGCAGACTTCTCACTTCTTACTGTAAACAGCTCCAGCCTAGGGATTGTTCCCCAGGGAGCCCCCTAAATCTTGTAACAAGAGGACAAGAGCATTAAGGACAGAAAAATCCACCCCTGCCTTCCAGGGCCTAACCACAGATAAAAAATCGATTGCCTTTCTGTTGATTTGAGAGGTTTCCAGATAACGATTGCTTTTTTATTTCTAAACTGCAGCAGGCTATTGAGGTGGTGAGCTCCTGTAATACCCACTACGCTGTAGCGAAGGACCCTGGCAAAATCAATATGCTGTATCTCTTCATTCACAGATGTTCATGGGCTGGAGTGTATAGATAATGAAGTTTATTCAAGTACGCGCGGCTGTCGCTAAATGATGGGTCTCAAAGAGGTCTGTGCCGCCAAACAGGGTGGTGACATATGGCATTTTAGATAGTCCATTATATGACTGATTATAGGGCAGTATTTTGATAGTAAAAAAGTTAACAGAAGCTTTCAGATGGGGAGGTTTGGGAGAATATTACCTTCTGTAACCTGTCCTTAGAAAGAAAGCCTCCCTAGCGGTTTGAGATGTCTCCGTTTACACATACTTAGCCCTGTAGCCACGGTGAGGCATATGCTCCAAAGCTATGAATTTATTTCCCTAAGCAGCTAGGTGCCTCTCTGCATATTCCCTTCAATTCATAAAGAAATTGCATGTGAAATGGGATGCATGCCAATGAGTAAGTGAGCAACCCAGAAGCTAAATATGTATTGGTGTGAAATTCGAAAACGCACGTAGGTTGGCTCGGAGAAACTACTTTTTCCACAAACCACCGAGTGGAATTCTATTACAGTCATGTACTGGGTGCCCACAGGGGCTACGTTTGCTTCTGGAGGTGAATGGGTGTCGTGGGCAGCAAAATGATGGGTCCCGTCTCCCTTCGCACTGACAGGTAGAGGAGATGCTGGATGGTGTGTGTATGGGGGGAGCGGGGGACAATTGGACCAGGTAGTTTGCATTAGCATGCGAGCAATTTCGATTTTATGAAGGGAAAAAATATCCAGGCCACAGATTTGAAATAAACCAGAAACCTATTCAATCTGAATGTGACTGTTGATGGGACTGATAAAAAAACATCTTGACATTTGAGTCTTTTAACTGCCGGTCTGTCACATGAGTGGCTCCCATGATGAGTTCACTTGAAGAGGCTAACAGAGAAGCAGTTAGAGCCATTTTACCACTCAGACAAAGCTGGAAAGACGATACACGTACTTCCAGGAAAGGGAAACGGTTCTGTAGGGAGTTTTGACCACAGGACATTTATTTCAAGTCAAAAGTCACCAGTACACAGCCAAGTGGATGACATAACATAAATTTTATTTTCTAGAGCCTAATGGCTATGAAGTGCTTCTCTACCATTGACATGCCACGAGCAATGTCAAGTTGACTTTACGCTGTCTAAAGTCAATAACACTGAGGTATATATTTCACAGCGATCCAGGATTCAGGTGTCTGACCACAAGTGTCTCTGTGGGCAGTTGCTTCAATTGGGTGTTAGTGAAGCTTACAGGGTCGGAAATGGGTTAACCCTGTTATTGATCAGTTAGCACCCTGGGCTACTTTGATGAAGAAAGGTCTGATTCTTGAAATGGGGAGACTTTCCTGGATCTTACAGGTGAACCCAATGTGAATCTCGGGACTCTTAGAGGAGGGAGGCTCTGTGGCTACAGGGTCAGGGGCTGGAGCACTGAGGACATGGTGACCCCTTGCTGCTTGAAGAGGCGATGAAGAGAAGGTCCCCGGAGCCCCCGGGAGGAACTGCTCTGGCTGACAACTCGATTTTAGCTCCTTAAACCTCATTTCAGATTTCTGACTCTAGAACTATTGGGGATTCCATTTGTGTCGTTTTAAATCACCATGTTTGTGACATCTGTCAAAGCAGCAATGGGAAACAGATACAATGGAGGTGGTGGGAAGAGGTAAATAAATCACAGATTCTTGAGGGGAGACAGAAAGAGAGGCAGGTTCATATAACAAGAAAATAAACACAACACCCATGGTCAGGGTGAGGGATGGAAAAGTTGCTCTTCAAGTCAAAGAAAAGCAAACTCAGAATCCCGTTCCTTGATGCCTAGTGATGTGGTCTTTGCAAGTAACAACACACAACCTCTGAATCTTAGTGTCTGCAGGTGTGAAGTGGGAGTGACCATGACAGGGTGCCGGATTGTTGTGGAAGAAGCAAGGAAGCAGGGTTCTGGGGTGTCTGGCATTTAGTGAACAATGAGCAGAACCTGAAGTCTCCTTCTCCCCAATTAAAAAATCCCAAATTATTGGACCTTTTCACTCACAGATTCTGGATTCCTCCCCTCCAACAAAGGCATGTTTGTTCTATAATAGGTTTAGAATCTACATATTTTGTTGATTATTATATTATTCATGTATGGCCCTGCACCTAGACTTTGGGCATTAAAAAGATCATTGAGACCCAACCCCTAGAAATTACAGCTTATGGCTCCATATGAAACAGCCATGAACATGTAAAATGAACAATATATAGACAGAAAGTGATATAACACATCAAGATCAATGAAAGTACAGGAAACAGGGTTATTAATTCTGATGAGGAATCTCAGAGATACGGTGGGAGGGGAAAGAATGTCCTTGTACCCTTCTAGGTTCTCTGGCTGGTCTCAAAATCAAATTAACATAAAACAGTGCAACAAGATAAAAGCAAACTTAATTTCATTTACAGAAACCCCAACTATACAGGGTCCCAGACAGTCAGACCATCGAGGCTTACATGTATGTCTTCCTGAGCTAGGAAGGAGGTAGCATCTGGACTTCAACAGGAAGGAAGACGATGCACAGGGTGATAGAGAAATGTTCCCCGTGTCCTGCAGAGAAGTCTCTCTTATGGAAAAGTTATCTTTGGCAATAGCTCTGTTCTGGGTACAGTCTTCCCATCTCGATCCTTTTCAGCAGTTAGAGGGGGAGGTAAAAGACAAAATTCCTGAGTCTTTTGTTTCAGAAAAATAACCAGCCACAAATACATCTCATGCAATAGAGACTTATTTTGGTGTGCCAGATTTTGCTCCCCTATAATACCAACCCAGGGGCAGGCCTCAGAAGTGAGCCTAGAAGAGGAAGCAGTATTTCTTCAACTCACATTTGTTTGGAGACGTCTTGGGTGAAGGGGACAGCATATGGAAAGCCAGGGACCTAGGATGTTCATGCCCAAGTGAGTGACCCCTGTGTGGGTGGGGTTAAGGAAGGGGGGAAGATGGAGTGGGTTTCCAGTTTGAGGTAGAAATACCGTATAGAGAGGGACTGCTAGATGGAGGATGAGTTGCAAGGAAAGAGAAGATGGAAGAAAATGTGTTCAAATTTAGATGCGCTCATTTTGGGAGGCTGAAGAAGCACCATATGGGGATAGGCAGCGAGCAGTTCAAAAACTTGGGGTGGTTTGAATTATTTTGACTCAAGTGATTCTTCTGCCAAACCAAATGTCCTTCCTGTAAGTACATGAATATGCACTACAGAATATTTTAGAGATAACAGCCTTCAAAAGGGAAAGAATCACTTGACAAGCTAGTTTTCTACCCTAGAAGTTGACTACCTTTCTTTCTCATTATTCTTATTTATGTATCTTGTGAATATTTCACATGAATATACTGTTATGTTTGTTACATATACCTGTTTCAGATAGCATTTAAAAATTCATTGTAGAGTCCTCAATTATGCCCAACCAGAAGCGATAATTAAGGCTATATCTTTGTAGATTCACTGGTTCCAACATTTTGGCTGAGAAGTTCTTTTGCAATAAACTTATGCAGGAGTTCTGAAAATACTTTCAAAGTCAAGAAGAAAAGTTATGTGTTAGGTAGGTCTGTGGAGTACCATGGATTTTATTGTCATAAATATCTGGACTGTGAATTCCTTGCAGGGCCTCCAAAAGTTGTATTGAGGGTTGTTAAACATGAATGTTTAATGTTTAGGACAAGTATTGCCTTTGGATGATGGTTGACTTCTTTTCCCTTAAAAATGATGTATCTCACTGGAGTGAACATTTTTTTGTTTTGTTTTGTTTTGTTTCTACTCATTCTAACTACTAGGAACTAAGAGGCCTGGGTCAAAATGATACACATCAAACCAACCAATTGGGCAAAATAAGAGTATCCTGAAAATTTTTCCAAGAAGCTGGTAAATTTTGTTAAGCTTTGAGATATCATAAAAACTTCAGAAATGCTAACTTTGTTTTTCTCTTATATCCTAGGAGGTTTATAGAGAATTTCAGGTCATTGTTCTGAGGATGAGAGACTAACATGAATAAGATGTTATCTTACTATTTTTTTCAATCGCTGCTTTTAACTCTAAGGAAATTTTAACTCATAGTTTATATCTACCTGATGGTACTTCAGCACTTAGATGGTAAAAATCAATTGTGCTTTTCCTTTATATTTATAGAGATTAATTCAAACAAAACGTCTTTTTGAAAAATCACTTTCATGTATGTTTTCAAGGCATCTCATAGAAAGGATTTCTGGGAAATAGTGACTGGTTCTTAACATTCCACTTGGCACTCCGAATGCCAGTTTCCCTGCCCTTCCAGTATCCAGCAAAAACTAGGTTTGTGGACATGTGGGTATTATAGGGTTAGGAATTAAGAATCAAGCACAATACAAAATACGACAAAACAAACTGACAAAAAATGCATGTGAATTGTATGACTTGAAAATCCATAGCTTGACTGAAGAAGTAAAACAAGGCATTGAGATCTAAATTCATGGGCTTCAACATGCTTCTATCTTATACTCACATTCAAAATACACAAATGAAATCAAGAGGGAAAAAGAGAACAGGAATTGGGGTCCGGAACTCCAAAATGTCAGAAGATGGTATTCTAGGAAAAAACAAGGAATCAAAGAAAGGATCATGAAGGAAAACTTAGTACAACCTGCAGTTTGGAAGGTAGGGTCCAGTGATCCCCAATGTCCACCAGGGGAAGGAAGGGAAGACAGGTGGGAAGGGGTGACCTTCCATAGGTCTCATCATGTGGAGGGGGGAACATAAGGGGAGTCGTTTGTATCTTGTTTTCAAGTACTGGTGGACAAATTTGGGTCTGAATAAGTGTTGGGAAAGGGAAAATAATCTCTAAAGAATGGAAAGTCACAGTATAACTTAATTGCTAAGGATGAAAATTGGAGAAAAAATAATAACTTGAGGAAACCTGAGAAATAAGGAAGAAATACAAAGTAAAATACTTGATAGCTTAAAGAGAAATGGAAGGAACAAGGTCAAGTATTTCAATTATTACACTGAGTGTGTATAAAGGAAGCCTTTCTTTAAAAGACAGAGACCTTAGAAAGAGTGAAGAAAGACATGAAATAAAGACCAAGACTGGCAATACCAATGATGTATGGGGAGTGGCGGACTTTAAGATGGAGAATATTATAAGAAAGATACACTATATCAAGCAGTTATAAAAAAGTAAAGAAAAAATGCTATTCATAAGCCACTATGGATCAAGCCCCCTTAGCACATTTTAAAAATAATGAAATGCAAGAATAACTTGATAAAAACATCAATTGTATTTGCATTTTGAATATACCTCTTTCTGAATTAAAAGATTGAGTAGACCGAAAAAAAAAAAAAAGTGAGGACAGAGAAGAGCTGAACAGAACAACCAGCACACTTCATTTAAGAGGTATATGCAGAACTCTTCAAAGGGGAAAATAGACAGATTTTTAGAAATGTGTGTGTGCGTGCGTACGTCCGTGTATTGTGAAACAATAAGAAAACAATCCATAGTCTACTTGGCTTTTTAAAAGCCTTAATAGATTTTTTTTCAATAGAGAATGTATAGGCAACTGTCTCTGGCCATAATTAAATAGAATTATAAAATAATTCATAAGGAGGTGAACCCCCAAAAGAAATCTTGGATCCAAAGGCTGTCATCCTCCCAAGAAATGAGACAGGAGTTCAGGGTTGCGTAATTGAAACTTTCCAAAATTTAGATTGAGAAACTGTACTTGTGCATATGCCGCTCCAGGACAAAATTAAGTCCTGAAAAACATTGCAACTGTGAAAAACAAACCTGTCGAGACCCAGCCTTTTTCAGAGCTCTTCCTCCGAACAGCATGCTTCCCTTGGCCATTGGAAAGAAGTAACATCCATGTTCCGAGACGGAAATGTGTCTCGGGAAGCGCGTTCCTAAAAATGTTGTGGGTAAATCAAAACATTGCTCATTCATATCTTTCCATCAATTTGCATGATCATTTCACAGACATTTCACATCATCATTGCAATTTTTTTTTTTTTTTTTTTGACTTGGCAATGCACGTTCATCTTTTTGTCAAGTTTCTCTGACAGCCTTTGTTCATGCAGCTAACGACCTGTAAGACATTGCCAGTCACCAGTTCACGCCACAGCCTGTGTCCTGCCTTCTCCACTCAGCATGCTAGTTCGGTCCTCCTCGTCCCTTCCCAGGCTGCCTTTCCTTTCTAGACCCTCTGCAACCTTGGAGGAGCAGGTGAACCCCTCACAGGCAAACCAACCAGAACTAACCCTTATCCTTCCTCTCATTTGCCACTTAGTACACCTGGCACTTGTCTTTTTAAAATCCCATTGAGAGTTAGAGTCAAAACTTGACCCCCTACCGTCTTTATGGTCTTGAATAATTCACTTAGCCTCTTCCAGCCTTAGCTGTTCTCACTAAGGAAGATCCATAATTAAGGTTGTTACGAAGTTCAAAATTTACATGGAACAATATAGATGACAGCAGCGTGTAAATAATAAATATTCCCACTGGATCTCCATCTAGCTACCCTAAAAACGTGCAGAAGACGCTAACATGTCTGAAACTGAATTCAGTATCTTCCCCCACCAACTGGGCTCTCTGGGGATTTCATATGTCAGTCAGTTCATAGATGTCCATCTACTGTATTCATCTTTGACAGCTGTCCTTTCTTCTCCATCCACTGGGTCAACAAGTCTTCTAGAATCTAAGAACTATTTCTAAAATCTAATCCCTTGTACACATTAGTAGTCGTATTGCTTAATTTATGGTCTTATTTTCTCTCAGCTCAATCTTTATTATAGCTGGCCAAGGGCCTTCTTAAGGTAAAAGTAACATTTATTTAGTAATATCATCAGTACTCTCAATAACCCTGTGAGATGGGCATTTTCCTCATCGGATAGCTAAGCAAACTGATTCCACAAGAGGTTAAGCATCTGGCCCAGGGTGCACATGGTACATGTCACAGTTGGCTTTGAACTTGGGACTCTCTCACTCTAAAGTCAGGTTCATGCCACTGTGCACCGCTGCCTGCAGAGAAAAGATAGGGCTGCTGCTGCCTCTTTTCTCCTCCTCTTTCTTTGTCCATGCAAGCTCTATAGATAGCAGTTACATCGAAGTTGGGAATTCATGTACACAGAATATCAAGTGCATTCTACTGATATTTGTCACTCTACTTCAGGGTTTCTCAAACTTGGCGCCCCTGACATCTGGGGCTAGAGAATTCTTTGTTGTGGGGACTGTCGTGTGCATTGTGGGAAGTCCTATCAGCATCTCTGGGCTTCACAGGTGAAATGCCAGGAGCACCCACCTCTCCATTTATTTGCAGAATTGCCCTTAGTTCAGGGCTACGGCCCCACAACTAACGTTTTCCTGGCTCTCGGAGAATGTGCTTCATGAACCACACCTGGGGCTGCAGACAGGGCTGCAGCCTCCAAGTGGGTTTTTGAAAGCCAGTCACCGTGGTCCCAATGTCTGGGTTTTGACTTTCCTTCTATCAAATTGCCTTCCTCATTTCCTAGCTTCTGTAACTTTGCCCTCGACTTGGTACTTACTGAAAGTTCGACGTCCTTCCGAGGTTAGTTTAGATGCATGTTTTCCGGGGCTGGGGTAGTTCACCTTTTCTAGGTTCCCCAGACCTGAGTCGTGATGATCAGTTTTGATAAGGCTACAGTCCCCAGTGCTCATGGCCACACTAACCTAGGTGTTCCTGAGAAGGTACTTTGTGCAATGACTCAGGATCTATTTGAAGTAAGGGGGGGGTACCCTTGATGACCAGGGTGGGCCTGGAATTTTTATCAAGAGAAACCAAACTTGGAGTCATAATATTGAGGGTTTTTGTTTTTGTTTTTGTTTTTAAAGAGGCTCAGCCTCTACTAATGGTAATATTGTAAAATGCACACTAGTGATTCTTGGGCAATTCGTTTTTCTCTGAGGCGCGTTGTTTATGATGGTGTTCCCTGTGTGCGAGTCTGTGCGCAGGAGATAGGTCACCCTCTGAGCTGCACAGCTGGGACAAGTGCAGCATGAGTGGCAGGCACCCCAGGAAGGTGGAACAGCCTCACCCCCAGATGGCTCCCCTCCCCTGCGCTTCCCAGGAGCAATGATCAGGGCAGGGTCTCCTCCAACCGTCAAGTGATTTATTCCCTAGAGCAACTTGGCTTCATTTTAAACAAGTGGGGTAAACATACTTAGATCTCATTAAATTCAGTTAAAAAAAAAAAAAGAGCCTCACTAATTTGGGCTCTTTTTACTTCAGAATCTTCAGAATCCACTCTGCCAAAAGCTTACATATAACCAATTTTATTTCCCTGTGGTCACAACGATTCGTGGCAAAGATACATTGTATTAGGAATGCTCTAAAGACAGCCATTCGGGACAAAATGCATGCACCCCTCAACATCCTCCTTGGCCAGGCTGTTTTCCCTGCGCCGGGCACCATCGCTCACGGAAGTGCAAGTTAAATATTTGCAAGGAAACCTTCAATCCCACAGCGAAAGCTCCGCCGCTGTAGACATTTTCATGCTGTAATGGGGACCTTGGGGTGTTGTTCTACAAAACAATATCCCTTGCTCATGCTCCAGAGGTGGAGAACAGGGGGGTGAGGCCGGTTTTTTATTATGTTAGCTTTTCCGTGAAGGTCAACGTCAGCACTGTGGGCCCCGCGGGTCATGGGTTTTCCTGATGCGCTTTTGTGTATCGGTGTCTTTTTTGACTCTCCCCTTCTGTAGAATGGTACCCCTTCCTCAACACAATCCTAAATTACAAAGGTTGTCCGGTATCACTGTGGTTACAACCGGCAAGAAAGAAGAAAGAATGTAAATAAGCCATAGGGTCGCATCCCTTGAGGTTTGCATCCTGTGTAATGTCCCCTGAAGACATTTTCGATGCTGGTGGCACTGTCGACAGTGCTGCTTGTGACCCTTGTCTCCTGTAATTTCCCGTCTCTCAGCCCACACACGGGCCAGACTGGGCATCCTCCTGCCCTTCCAGCAAATCCTGCGCTGTCTTCCTCATGCACGGACCCCATCTCAGCCAGCTGCTACCCCAGGGTCTCCTTTCTCCCTGCCTCTGCAGCCAGGCCTAAATGACACTTGCTTCACAGAGCCAGCCAGGGTCCCCGAGAAGGACCTCCTGCGAATCCCCTTGAGCCTCGAGTCACAGCTCTCATTTTACATCCTACATTTCAATCCTTTGTCCCGGAGTCGTTGAAGACACAACTCTGCCTCAATTATTCCTCAACACACCACCACACCTGATGGAGCACACAGTGCCATTTTGATACAGCAAGAGGGGACGGGCACCTGCAGCCTCGTTTACCTGTTCGCCACAGCCTGGTTCTGTGCGCCAAGGTGCACTTTCCACGGGACAGATGTTTACACAGCTGTGGCATGGAGAACTGAAATGCCCTCACCAAAGTACAGGGAAACAGAAACAACTGATCGAGGCTGCAACGAGAAGTCACTTTAACGAAATTCATCTCCTGCGGGCCTACAGTGTGGGAACTACACCCCAGGGACACTGGGGGTAAATCCTGCCTGGGCCATGCTTCCCCGTGTCCTCAGAGGGCACCGAAGTGCATTTTGGGGTCAGAATTCTTTTCATCCATCACATCCAGAAGATCATTCGGGTCAGAATTATTCCCTCCATCTCATTAGATAATGAGTGCTGAAAGCAAGCTCTCCTTTGATACACGAACAGGAAACCAGAGAAGGTGTATTATTTTTAAAACCACACATGCCACTCCATCCGTTCCTTTTTCTCTCTGTCTCTTCCTGCCGCTCTTTGATATCTTAGGAGATCTTTCTCCCCCCCCCCCCCCCCCATGCCTCACTGCTTGGCCGTTCTCCAAAAATAACATGTCAGTGGAAATTTGCTCAGCGCAGTGAAATAGAAACCTGAAGCAGATAAAGGAAAAGAGAGAAATCAGGGGCTGAGCTACATGCCTTAATAGTGTGTTTATTTCCTCTGGTTTCTTTTTGATACTTTAAAATCCTCAAACTTTGCAGAGGAGGCTGCCTAATTGCTGGAGCTTTTTTCAAATGAAGTGTTTGACTTCAAGTCACAAAAATGGGGGGTTTTATGGTCTTTTGTAAGCTTTTAAAGGCAACAGAGTTATGTAAAGGGAGAGATTGAGTGTCATTACTATTCGTAATCCCTACATTGTTGTTATTTCAAAACTCCATGTGTTTGTTCAATTGGCCTCTTAACTAATATATAAAGAAGAGCTTTGTATGTCAAACTAGTCTATTCATGTCCTCTATTATTCAAAATAGTGGTTTAATCTACCTTTTCATTTTCCCACTGATGCTAAAAGATGATCCAACTTCCTATCTTGACTGTAGTAGTTAATGTTTGAAAATTATGTAAACAGTGGCAAAATGTCCTTTGAGGGGCAGGTATTAATTATTTTCATGTACTTTTAAATTGAACACATCTACTGTTCTCAATTTCAGAGGATAACTTCTCTAACTCTTTGATGGTCTAGGTTCTCTAGGTTCAATTTTAGAACATTAAGGGGGGAGAGGTACTAGCTCTCCTATATATGTATAATTCCAGAAAATATGTTTTTCCCCAATTCTACCTCATGTGAGCTCTCCTATGATGACTAGTTAAATTAGGGAGTTAGCACACAAGGGTCTGTACATGGAGAGGCAAGAAAAAGGAAAATAAAAAGGGAAATCTCAAAATCCAGTGGATGGATTAACTGTGTCAGGTGACAAGGGATTGGCATCGTGTTTCTTCCAGGTGACAAAGTACAAAGTCCAGCCAGGTGGTGACATTGGCTGTGAGGGCTAAAGATTTGCACTGGAAGAAGAGAGTAAAAACTGGCTATGGAATGAGAGTGTCCGGGTAACAGATTACTCAATAGGAAGGACTTGGTGTAGCCAGGGTGGAACCAAGTAAGGAGGCACCGAAGGCATGAATCTTCTCTCTTGCAGGACAGGACAGAAGTACCTGGGGCTACCTGTGGGGTCTTCTGTCACTGCCTCCCGCTGCTTCCTTAGTGCCTTGCTGGGTGTCCTGGTGGTGTTTTTCTCTCTTTCTCTCCTTCTCTGTCAAGTTGCCATTCAAGAGTTATTGGCGAAGGAAGGGAACAGTTCATCCTGAGACCCTCCTCCCGTGCAAAAGGGTGCCTTTCAGATGTTTGCTTTTTGAGTAGGAGTTGCAAAGGCATCAAAAGGAAAATAGTCACTTGGAGCTCTCGTTTTGATTGGCGGAACCCCTTTAAATAATTTATACATGACTCGTAATCACAATATTTCTTGCCTGATGAGCTTCTATCCTTGAATCAATGATGGGGAAAAAAACCAATACACTAAGTTGTTGAGCGCAACCCCTGGGGAAAACGTTTCTCTGCTATAGCATTCTTTGTACACCTATTGGAAACCTGGAAGTGCAGCACACACACACAAAATTGAAATTATGAAAGCACTGAAGGAAACGATTGCTTGTAATCATCATTGTCTCTCTCACAGCTGGACTTGCAGGCAGCGTGGTGGGCTTTATTGAACTTGGCATTGGATAACTTTGGCTGGCTCACGGGCGGCTAGGTCGTCCGCCCTTCATGGGCTCGAATTAATCAATGGCTTTCGAAGTGATGGCTTTTGTGTACGGGGAGCAACGGCATCGTTTTAAAGATTGTCGCATCTCCGAAAGGCACAGATAGACGGTTAGCCTGACGCGCGTGTTGCTGAGGGATTCTCTCAGCAAACATTTTGAATACAATACAGTACAATGTAGAACAACAAGGCCCAATGTTGGGTCCTGAAACCAGAGAAGTGTATACGCTTAAATGTCCTATCTTTCCATTTTTATACGCCATGAGAGGGCTAAATTGTAATGGCATGCTGATCAGGCCAAAACTTAACATTCACAGCTCCTGTAGGTAACAATGGAAAAAATATCAAAATAATGAAAAGCGACCCTCTCTCTCCCTAAACTCTGTTCTGCTCAGGCCTCTAGCCATGTTTCTCGGAAAGCAGATTGCTTATGAAGATACAATCATTATTCCAGGCCGCTAGGTTACAATGCAGTAAGACCACAGGGTAGCAACAGGCATTTCAAGACAGACTGAGTCACCCGAAGTGGGGTGCATTTAATCGGTACTTATGCAAAGTTATGGGGTACCTGTCATATTTGTGATTCAATTCTCAGAAATGACTCCAGTGCCTTATGTAGTCCTGTGTCTCATTAGCAAAAGAATCTGTGTGGTTCCTACAAGTACTATGAAAATATGTTTAATTCTGTCCAGTGGATGATATTTTTCTCTATAAATATTATGAGGAAACTATATCAACTATTTATCCACCAGTGTGTTGGTCTAGAAACTGGTGTTGAAAGGGTATGGAAAAGGCATTCCGAGTTGTAGTGGTGTCAAGTGAGAGAGATTGGGAAGGTATTATTAACTGGTTGCGTAGCTATTTGTGAGCTTCGGAAAGGAACTCTAATTTAGCAAATGAACACCGTGTTTTATTGACAGGAAAATACCCTCCATCCCAAGTTGCAGTCAGCATAATAAGTGCTTTCCAAAGAATAAAAAGATTTACAAACTTTATTTTTTACATCAAATCTGAAAAACATATGCCTTAGAGCTCAAAAAAATATGGTGATGTGGAAATTCACAGCAAAAAGCATTCTTTTCTTCATTCTCACCCAAAGACATGTTTTCATGGCTTATAGGGGGAAGAAGGAGGAGGGAGAGAGAGAAACATTGATGTGAGAGAAAAACATTTGTTGGTAGCCTCCTGTAATTTCTCCACCTGGGGATCGAACCGGTGACCTAGGCATGTACATTTACCTCTTTTGGTGAACAGGACCACGCCCGAGCCAACAGAGCCATACCAGCTGGGGCAAAAAGCATATTTCACTTATTAAGTAGTTTACCCAGACTCAATTAAAAAATTACATTTTCCTTGAAGCCTTTCTATCTTCTTTGCTCCTACTTCTTGAGGTCTGTGTTACAGTATTTCTCGTAATGGAAGCTCCATAGCAGGTAACATTTATGGACCCAAAGCCTTGCACCTAGCACAGGGGTTAACACAAAAGTAAGCTTTCCAATTCATGTACCTTTTAAAGAGTTCCATACCAGAGAAATGATGCAAGTATTCAAAAAGAAGGTTTTTTGTGTGTATCAATACCCAGTATGCCTTTGTCGATAACAGGTTAATTTTTAAAGAAACATAAAAGAATTCCAGTTACGTACGCTTATCCTTATGAAGTTTTAACTCTTTGAACAATTTCCCAAAGAATGGGGTAGATGCCAACGCTAATTGCTTGAATAAAATTGCCCGTGATTATTGGAAAATACGTCCATAAGCAAGGGGGGAAAAATGAAACAACCACTAGTTACGTAGTTAAGAAAAGCAAGGCTACCTGCTCGGTAGCACTTTCCAAGCCAGGAGTTGATTTTCTGGTCATCGGTAGTAGAACTATTAAGGTAACATAATGAAAAGGTGTGAAGGGATCAGAATGCAATCGATTTATCTCACAAAGCTGCCACTTGGACAGCCCTGCTGTTACTGATCCAGGCCGGAGAAGGGCTTCTCTCTCATCGCGTCTGTGGGTAAATCTCCAGATCGGGTCAGAGTCGCTACTACTCGACGGGGCCAGGGCCCATCTTCTGAGCCCCCCAGCAAAGCCACGTGAGCGTGTCGCATGACGGGGCGCCCCGCGTGGTTTAAACGTGGCGAAACGCAATCCGTGTTCTGTCGCTGGTTCCTCTAAAGCAGCAAACCTAAACCCTCCCGCACTGAGGTCACCTGGGGAACATAGAAGGTCCAGACGCGTAGGCCCACCCCCGGGATTTGGACTTGATTGGTTTGGGGGGAAAACCCAGGGAAGGGATTGTTTAAAAGCTCTGCAGATGATTTGAATGGGCAACCAGGCTAGGAACCCCTGTCCTAAGGAAGATGCAATCCACAGATTCTACTGTTCAAGGATCGTGGCCACTCCAGGGAATTCTTCTTCCTCTTCTTTCCCAGGATAGGAGTTGATGTAGCTGAAAGGGCATGAACTTGGGGATCGGGAGGCCTGGCCCTGGTCCGGGTTCTGTCGCGTCCTAGCTGCAGTTCCCCAAGACAGGAATCAGGCCTCTCCCCTAGGCTCCAAGATTTGGGGAAGAATTAAGACAATGGGATGGAAGGCCCTGTGGGCGAGGCAAAGTACAATCATCGCCCAGGCTGCTAGTGTGAAATCACTCACCCCTCTTCAACCTCCAGCTCTGTGGGACGGCAAACTGGGTGACCCGCAGCTCCCCGGGCTCTGTGGCTGACGGAGGCCCCACCCAGCCAGAGGGAAATACTACCCAGGCAGTGACCCCACCGCCCTAAACTCATTCGAGAACAAGACCAGGCCCAGCGAGCAAGGCGCACAAGTCTTTCCTCAACAGAGCAAATGTGCACGTCCTGTCTGCTTACACATTGATTACGTCCATGCAGGGAATCGAGGAAGGCAGGACAGTGTTTGTGCTCAGTAGGATGTCCCCAGTCAGGCTCCACCAGGAGAGAGACCGACAGACTCGGAAACTAGGCTCTAGGCTCGTGGGTCTCGGCCTTGCATCTTCTTTACCAGGAGAAAAGGGCAGAGTTGTTTGCTCTAACTAAACCAACTGTGTGCTGCCTCCTGATAGCCCTGGTGCTGTGGTTCTAGCCCCATCCAAAGCTCCATCCACACCAGGAAAGGCTTCCGGTCTTCTCTGGAATGTGCCAGGTACCAGATGACATCCCCTCTAATTTCCTCCAGTACTGGGGGGCTTTGTGTGGCATTTCATCATCTACAAAGCGTACTAATGGCATGAACCCTCAAAGTCCCTGTGATGAAGTAGCCATATTATCTTGCTGGATCAATGCAGACTTTAAGGCTCAAAGAGTTCATGCGTCTTGCCTAGGATTACCCGTTGAATAACTGAAAGCTGGGTTAGAACCTGGGACCTCTAATTCCATATCACATTGTCCTCCCATAACCTTACCTTGCCCCTCAAAGGACCACCCCGCAGTAATACCACTCTGCACGCAGCGAGGTGCAGTCTCTGTCCCCAGCCAACTTCCGCCATGGAAGGAAGCTGAGGCGCGCCACCAACAGCTGGTGTGGTGCCACACCTATTTCTGGTTACCTTCTCTTCTGCCCCCGATCCCCCATGGTTCATTCTTCTTTCACCTCCCAAGTACTTGGACCTGAATCGCTGTCTTGACGTGTGTTTCTAGGGCCTCTGGGGTCCAAGACTCAGTCCTTTCCTTCAAGGACCGAGAAGGAGAAAGAAAAGCACACCAGTCATTCTGACACGTGTGATCAGAGGGGCAGAGGGAGATGTTAAGGAGTGCAGTGTTCTCCAGAGCCAGCTGTCCCTGTGAACATCCCAGGACCGTGGCTCTTACAAGACGGGCTTTCTCATTGTCGATGTTTTCTGCAGCCACTCAGTGCCTGCTCCACGTGGAGCTCTCTCGCTTTCTCTAACCACCGTTTTTCTTGCCTATGGATTAGGAAAGCCCACACTGCCTCACTAAGGAGGCAGTGGCGATAAGCATTGAATTAGACATTGCTGTGTAAATTGCCTTGCACAGTGCCTGGCGCACGGGAAACGGAGCAAATCGCTAACAGCCTTGCCCATCCTGACTGGACTAAAATCTAACGGGGTGATAGTCCTGGAGGCCTTGGTGGGTCATGACTCCCACCATCCAGTCTCCCCAGGGAAGACCACGCCTGGAGACGCCAGGTGTATCCACAAAGATTAGAATTCTTTCAGTTTCCAAAAAAAACACACACCATTTTCCTAACTCTGTACCTAAATTCTGGGAGACTTTTTCCTATAACTTCTTGTTCGCATACACTCTCATTTAGACATTAGCCGAATGAGAATAAAGATTCTTCTTAAGAATCATCTTAAATAGCTTCTCTCTTCTCCCCTCAAAAACTGGCTTTATTCTATGAAAATGTTTTTCTGAGTGCATGTAAATGACACAAAGATAAAAAGGAAATGATGTCTTTTTCCTTTTGCATATTGTGTAAGAATAGATTTTTCTGACTTTGATGTAATTCTCTCATTCTTATCCTTTGCACTCCACAAAATTCAAGAATCTATAATTAAAGTTCTATTTTTTCCAGTTTAGATTTAAGGGTCAAAAAAATTAAGAGACACTTTTGTCATCTGCAGGTATAATTCGAAATAATTAAGTCCCCCTTTGATAGTTATAGAATTTTTATTTCTCCAGTTTGATTTCATGCTGCAAAAATGAGAAAAGCCAAATGCTATATTATTTAATATTGTTGCCATCAGTTCTTTGACCCTTAAAAGCATTAACCCATCATTTTAATTAACTAGTGCCTAATGTACCAATAAAACTAATTTTTAAGAGTTGTAAAAAAGAAAAAACTAGACATAAAGAAATGTCATTACTATAAAAAAAATTAAAATAAGATATCCTACTCTTTTTGCAAAGACCACTTATCTTAATTTTCACATTTGGAAAAATATAGGGAAATGTCATAAAAATCTGCTTTCAAATGTCCATCATAGGGCACTGAATAAGGAAGAACAAAGCGTGGTGGAGAACAGATTCTGCAAAGCTGATGGAACTCATCCAATAGCATCGCTTGCCTTGAACCCAGTGTTTAACTGGTTACACAGAGGATCAAATAGGGCCCGCTAAGATGATATGACAGTGGGTGAACACTTCTTTACCAGGAGTGATGAACTAAGAGTCCAACGGGACCCCACAGCTAATTCCACCCCCTCAGTGCCCTCACTAGCCAGAGCCTGGGCACATGCATAAATACTTACGTATCTGGCAGGGTCGGTCACTCTGCTCCTGCTCACAGGGCATCCACGGGGTGGGAGAATGTAGAGAAACAACAGGAAACACTTGGCCATGATAGGGAGGAAGCTTGGTGTACCTCTCAGCACTCCCTGGATGCAGGCTCCCTTAACTTCTCTGCCTGGCTTGCAGGCCCCTCCACCTCATTCCTAAGGGCCCCCAGGTGGCATGTGGTGAACACAGCATGCCTTTATTTCTCTTTGTCTCCTCAAATGTCAGCTAGTGTCCACGTGTCCACATTCTCCCAGCATTCCCAGGCCAGTCCCATCACACACCCGCTTTCACCTCCGGTCAGCCATGAACTGTGCTGTGTTGTTTACAAAGTGGTCACCATGCACTACATGTGATCTCTGTCTTCTAAACTACACTATGAACTCAAAAGAGAGACCAGGATGTTTCTACCTCATGTGTGTTCCTCTCAGAGGGTGCCAGAGCCCTGAGTGAACAACCCAAAGCAATTACATAGGAAGCTTACAATGTGTTGTTAGTTTTTTGTTTTTTTTTTTAAAGAAAGCAAATATGATATCGATGTTGATGAGAATCTGATATGCTGGAGGGTGGTTTCCTTAGCTGTCTGTCAGAGCCTTGAACTCCAACTAGCTAAAGCACAAGAAAGATGATTGTGGTTCACCAAAAGGGCAACATGGAAGTGAGCAGGGAGGTTCTGTGTTCTATTTGCCTCTGGGTCCATTTTCCTGCAATCCTCTCAATTCTCCCCACCACCACTTCCTCAGGCTGGGAGTGAGCTGGAAACTTCCTATTCGTGACACACCGATCTCCATGCCTATGAAATATTACCTGTGGGCACACTAAGGACTCACTTCAGCTATTTCTATGTAGCAAAAAAAGCCTTTCCCAGCTGCCCTTAGAAAACTTCATCTCCTGCTCTTGGTCAACCACCAGCCTTTGGGGTGGGGTTATTTTTGGACCAATGAGACAGCCCCTTGGGAACGGGGTGGCCTTGCTGAGGGCACAGGGGTTGTTAGGAGGGGACCAGTGCCTAAAGAGGGGAAAAGCTACCCAGGGGGTGATCAACAGCATTCACTTAAACACCAAACCTATGTGACGGTTAGCGCTCCAAAAACTAAGGAATTTTCCAAGCTAAGAGGAGAAACAGTCACTCCAAGTGTGACCTGGGCATTCGAAAAGCAGATGTGAATAAGCAAAAAACATGGACAAAGAACAGAACAAACTCAAATACTCTAGGTTTGAGAGAGTTGAGATTCTATGATCTAGACAGGGAAAGTTCAAAACATGCAACACATGACTTCAATTACTCGACAGGTCTTTCTGAGAAAGTTGAGTGATGATTTTCCGTCTGTCCAAGAGAATTGTGAGCAGGCTTAGATGAGATGAAGAAGCTGTGCAGTTTGGTATGAGAATAAACTCTCTGACCAAAGGGGTGGTAACTCCAGGGGTGGCTAATACTCAGAATGACGAGAGCTGGTGTCTCCTGTCGTCTCCCTGAGACCTGTCCATTCTAGGTGCAAAGTCCCTTGGCTCTCTGTCCCCTTGTCCTTCACGCCCATGGCCGGTGCTGCTGGAACTCAGGTGTCCCCTTACTCCGCTCACCTGTGCCCTTCTGGTGACTTCCTTTCTGGACTCTGCCTCCCTTCCCTCCATGTTACCCTCAAAATGCTAAATTATCTCGCTGAAAGAAAATGGATCTGTTACTCCCATGTTAACTCCTCTGATCAGTTCCTAGCTCTGTCCAGGGTAGAACTTAACTACAAGGTCGCCAGGCCCTGGCCTCAGGGCCCAGACTTTCTGGAGCTTCCTCCTTCCCTTTGCAGCCAACAGGACACATTTCCGTCTCTAACGGGAAGAGAAAGTCACCGCTTTCATGCTCCCACCGTTTCACTTCGCTCTCCCTGTGGTCTTCTGCGCCAACCTCCTTCTTCCAGAAACTCCACCCTTCTTCTCCAGCTCATTCGGTGATGTTCTTCACATCCTGCACTGGTCCAGGCATTAAAGTAGACTGGAAAGACCCTGTGATACGTCTCTTTCCTCTGTAGGCTGTTGGCTTTTCAAGAGCAAAGAGGTATCTAGCCCCCTCTCACCTTCATCCGCCCGATTCCTAACAAGGCACTTGACACCGGGATAAGAACTTCACTAGTTTGAGAACCTTGGTTTTCCAACGTAGCTAACTAAGGTGACTCCGACTCGGAGAGTGTTGAAATGCAGAATCTCTTCTATAATTCTGCTTTGAATGCTTAAGGGGGAAAAATGATGGTAGTATCCCCTGGTGTGCATTTTGGATTTATGTATACAGAAGGATGAAAACTAAACCTCAGAAAAAGACAATTTTGGTAAAACAGATGAAGAAAGGGGATTTTCCGGGCTCATCGCTTTTTCCCTATTGCCCCACTCATGGCGGTGGCTTGACAAACTCTTACTGAATCCAACCTTTTCTTCTCCAGTGTAGACATATGGCATTTTCAATAGCATATTCCCATGCCATGTTTGTTTATTTTGGACTGGAAAGAGATCCCCAACTTGTCTGACTGAATATGCAAAGAGCTGCGCCTGCTATTTCCAACGCCCAGTTTTCCTGTGCTGTCAGCCAGCAAGTCTTGCTTGCATACGTGGGCCTGATCCCAAGTTCCCAGGCGCTCACCCGGGAGGGGGGCGGGAGGGGGGGGGGGCTTGGGATCTCAGCGAGCGCCCACCTGACTCCCAGGTGCCAGGTGCCAGGTGCCGGCTCGCTGATAAGCAGCATCCGGCTGACATGCACCTGCCCGTGGGGTCCCACCTCCCCAGGACAAACTCAGGCTCCTGCCCTCAGTCTTGGCATGGGGTCGGGGCAGGGGGAGGAGGTGGGTAGTCCCTTAGCCATCCTGTGATGGATCCTGCCTGGCATTGATGCCCCTGCTGCTCTGTGGGGTGGACTGAGACTCAGGCAGGTGGTTATTCTTTAATCAGAGCACGAGGGGGCCCCGTGCCATCCCTCAGGTTTGGGGTGGTTGCTCTGGAAATAGATTGTTTTAAAGAGCTCTAAATAAAAGGATTTATGTGTGCATTTATTTTTAAATGCCATTTTTCAATTCTAGGAGGTTCAATTAAACTAGAAATTTGATACCTAAATAGAAATCAACATCGAAAGTTCTTTCACATTCCAAAAAATATATAGTGTCCTTTTTAACCCAGCTTTCTCCTTCAGGCAGGACAAACATGACATTGTGGAGGAGAAAGGGGACAGCCAGTAAGATCAGTTTTCAAAACACTAGTGATCAGTAGGGTGGCTTGTCACAGCCAGGTCACCCTCAAATTCTAAAAACGTGTCAGGCGTTAGGTCACTGTTATGAATTAATGTATTTTGGACTCAAGAAACTGAACTAGATTTAGTCCTTCGGAGATAAGTTGTATGTCCTCTGAGTATTCACTTCACTGCCATGTGGATCAATTATCACTAAATATCTGCAGTTATGTGCAGGTCCCCTGCACTGACAATGCACACACCACATCGATATTCTACTCGTGTTACGAATTCATTTTTAACAGAACACCAAAGTTTCATTTTCCACGTCTCGTACTGTCTTTTCATGGACACATATTTACACTTGTTAGTGAATTAATTTCACACATTTAGACTTCAACAGTCATTAGTGTCATAATGATTACAGTAATTATGTGAATAATGAGGCTCAGTGATCAAAGAAAGATGCCTCACTCAAAGTGATGGGCAAAGTTGGTGACCAATGTCATCGGTTCCAGGTTGCTTAGCATGAGTTTAATAACGTTTTCATAGATTCAAGAAAGTATATTGTAGAGGCAGCAGAAATTTGACAGACTGGATGATCGAATACTCCAGTTACTTAATGAAGAATGTGATGAAACTTCCGTGATTACTAACCCTTGTTGTTTTCTGGTTATCAGTAGTAAGACCATTAAAGTACATAATTAAAATAATTAAAAGGATGTGCATGTAATTGACATAAATACAACAAGTTATTTTGTTCAGTAGCTCATAATTACACTTGAGTAATTGTCTGATTAAGAATTCAAAACAATGGATACATATTTTTCCTTCCAAAAGAGTAATCTATGAAGTTATATTTTCAGCGATCAATTTTAGGGGACCCCAAAATCTTTAGGGGTTTGTTTTGGTCTTTGTAAATCCATTTGAATGTCTCCCTTTTACACACAACTCTGACAGTGGGGAGGCTGTGGGAGGGTACTGACAATAACAGCCATTCAAAACCTGTGAGTATTATCTGGACCAGGAGTTTCCAACACTAGTGTGCTGCAAGAATTTTTAAAACATGCAACACCTGACCATTTATTCTGGGGTAATGACCCCTTTGTCCTCTGATTATCAAATTAAAAAAAAAAAAATGACAACAGTCAAAACAAGACCCATCCAGTGTGAGTGAATCAAAATGACACCTATTTTTTGTCAGATCAGCAAAACCCATATTTTTCAGGGTGCTGCAGATTTTAGTGATTAGTGCATGCGCACCATGAGGTGAAAGAAGTTGCGATTGTTGACCTGGACTGTGGGTTCTTGAGGATGAAACTGATTCTCATTCATCTTCCTCTTCCAGAATCTTTTGCAAGGTCATTACAGTCATGTTTGTTATACTCTGTTTCTAAGCCCCTGTGCCCCACCTACCTTAAAAATTCTCTGAGTAATCCTCATTCTAGTCAATCACAGTACTCCTATTTTGTTGGATGACTTGTCTATATTTGTCTCTATTTAAAATGCTGTAATAGCCACTTGCCATTTTGCACACATGTACTACTAATTCCTACCTCTAGTTCAGGGCCTGGTATAATGCAGCACAGGCATTTAAGATTTTAAAATAGTACATGGCATATATACATTTCGTTCTTTGATTGCCTGGAATTGAATATTGTATGCTGTGTATGAGGGATGAGTCCAATTTCTTTGTCCATATAAATAACTTACAGTACCACTTCTTGAAAATGCCACGACTTCCTGTTTGATTTCCGCCACCACATTGACCCTTATCAGTTGTTCATCTATACATGGCTCCATTTCTCGGATAGTGTTGTGTTTCATTGGTCATCTTATGCCAATATCACAGTACCTTGGTGACTCTAGCTTCATGGTGTATGGTAGAGCCAGTGAACCTACATGCAAGGTTTCTTAGCTAGTCTTGAAATTTGGCACCATGTTATATACATCTCTTCTGTTCAGAAGGCATCCAGTCATGTACTGTGAAAAATCGACATTTATTGAAGGAGATACAAGGCACAAGAAATATTGTATGTAAGACAGTGACACTTCAGTCCCCTTCCAAGTAGGCACCTTGGGACCTCACACAGTTCTCCCAGTCGCCGTCAGCTGCCTCGTCATTTTTTACTGAATCCCATTGACAATCTGAAATATTTCCCCTTTGAAAGGTAATTTTAGTTTTGGAAAAAGCCAGAAGTTTCAGGGCACCAAATTAGGGCTGTAGGGAGCCTGGGTCCCCTCCTCATACCTGCTGAATTAGAATCCATTTGTTGATGCCTGCAAGTCCCATTTTAAATAAATAATGTTTCTTCCCGTACATCATAAAGTTTGACTATCACATGGTCAAGTTTAAGGAACACAGAAACAGGTTCATGTATTTATTTTTCTAGTACTTACATGGTTTCCCTTCTTTAGAGTATTTTCTAGTGTTCCATTCTTTCATATTTTTGGATCTTTAAATATTCTTAATGTCATCTCATTTGAAATAGCATGATTAAATGTCATTTAAAGCAATAATATTATAATCCTGACATTTCCTCTTCAATTTATTTTGTATATAGAGAAAACAAATTATAAAGCTAACTTAAGGAAACTTCCTTCATTAGAGAGGCAAAATATTCTGTCAGAGTATCATCAATAAGTCTGTGTACCATTTTCTATGGGAAAAAAAATCCAAAACCTGAAATCTATAAAAATAAGACCCCTTGAATGTTAGCAGACTGGCTTAGCTTATGATTTAAGGATCCAAATTAATTCAAAGAGGATTGATACAGATAAAGTAACCTTGATTTTCAATGCATTAGATATCAACTTAGTGACATGTGTGGATTTTTTCTTTACCTTTCTCAGATCTCAGATACATTTACTAATTTCTATTTATAAAGCTTTTCCTGAGTTGGAAGCCATTGATTACAAGCAACATTAAAAGAATATGTTCTGTTGATAACTGACATTTATAAAAATTCATTACCAAATAAATGAAAAGCCTAGTCAAATGTAATAATTTAAAAATTACAAAAATAATCAAACAAGAGCTAAGAAGCCCTGTAGGATCATCTTTGATCTTCTAGAATAGGAAGATAATGAGAATTTTATCACTATATTTCTTTTCTTATCTACAAAAATCAAGGGCAAACCAAGCTCCTTTTACCCCTTTACCAGTGTTGATATTACACTTTTATTGTGTATATGTTTATTTGATTTTAACCTTCTACTTTACGTACAGCATCTAGTTCTCTATCAGTCCGTTTAATTGTTCAGTATGACTTTAAGCAAGTAACTAACCAATTCCCCCCAAATGTGAGTTTATAACAATCTCCGAAAACTCAGCATTTGTACCCCATCCTGGTATTTCCCTGCAACCCCGCTTTGGCTGGTCCATTTACTATTTCCTGTTGCATGCTAGCAGATCGTATGTGCAATGCAGGTGTTGTCTTGCTGAGCACTCCAAAGCCGGGTCAATTAGCTGAGGATGTTAAAAGGTCTCCTGAGCATAATCACATTGTTTCAGGATAGACCAAGTCTAGACAGCTCTCAGGTGAGGTCCGCGGTGTGGGATTAAGTATGCACCAACTTCTCTCTTTCTTTTTGAGGAAATGATAACGTCGGAATTGTTTGTGCTGATGGTATTGATCCCTAATGTATATCGTCGACCATATGATGGATGGACATGAGATTCCACTTGCATCTTAGTTAATTCATAAGTGAGCCGGCAGGGTCATAATTCCGAAGGAAGCTCATAAATGAACCATGGAGGAGAGGAAGGAGTGAAGGACAAAACTCTATTTTTCTTACTCAACTTCCCCAGAGTGTTCGCTGCAAACAGGTTCCATCTTCTCTGAGTTCCTTTCGCTGAAAGCTTGTCTTTGCTTTTCGGGACTATATTAGGTGAACTCGTTATCACGTTCCCTGTTGTATTAGCTAAGCTTTCCCTTCCGTAGCACAATTTATTTTTATCCTGAAATTAGTAGCAGCTTTATGACTTTTGACAACTTCATATCACCTTCAAACTCTCATCCTTACACTCACCTTTAGATGCTAAATGTTCACATTCAAACGATATTCTCTTTTGAAATACCAATTAAATTTAGAGGTGATATTAAGGTAAAAAATGAAAGTAGAAAACACTAGAGTTTTACTTAATAATGTTATCATCAGTTTCCATGTCTGGGGACCAACCTGCAGTTGAAACATAGTCCTACAAGTTTCTTCTAATGTATTCAATAACTCTTTTCCCTTGAAAGGGGTCCAGACTAACCTCTGCCACATAGTCATTTCGTGCGATGTTGAAATCTCACCAAGGGTGAGGCTGCAGCGCACTAAGAAGTGGGGTGTTTTAGGCTGGTGTAGCTCAGTGGGTTGAACGCCAGCCTTGAGAACCAAGGGTCACCAGTTACATTCCCACCTAGGGCACATGCCTGGGTGGCGAGCCAGGTCCCCAGTTGGGGGCATGCCAGAAGCAACCACACGTTGAAATTTCTCTTCCTTTCTTTCTCCCTCCCTTCCCTCTCTCTAAAAATAAATAAAATCAAGGGAGGAAGGAAGGGAGGAAGAAAACCCTAGATCAAATACCATTGTTGCTAGTGATTTCATGTATATTCTTCCAATTAATTCTATTTGTTTAATCCATCAAAAACCTGATGTAAAGAAAACGGGTAATCTTAAGGGTATAAGTTTCAGGTACAGGTGGAAATCATGAAAATCTCCCAGGATGCTCTTCAAGTTCAGTGGGATGTCCCAGAGCAGACCCGTCTGTGGGCATTGTCCTTCCTGAGCCCCAGCTCACAGCTGAACTTTTGCATTATGTATGAGTCTGCTTGTTGTGTGGCCAAAGTACAGGGTGCTCCATTACTGATTTTCAATTCCGTGCTAAGCTTTGCAATTTATCAGTGTTACTTAGGCTCATGTGCTATTATTTTGCGTATTTTATATCATTTGTTATTCATGCAGTGCGATGTTTAAGTATTTGGGATCAATGTCTCCTACCTTGTTTATGAATTTGAACGATTAAAGAGTAATTCAATTAATTTACAACTTCATTGAATTTGTTTGGGGAGTTATTCTCTAAGAAATGTGTCCTATTCTTCTCTTTTCAAAACTTGGGACTATGTTTTAGGTAAGCGGAATTTTTAATTATTTTAACATGAGTATTTGAATCGCTGTATTGAAACTAAATGAGAATAAAATATATCATTTGAATTATGACATGCTTATGAAAAGAGAGGGGTTATCTGACCCAAATTTTGCCGTTAACCAGGAAAGCCATAAAACCCATATACTTCATTTTCTGTCTGCTTATTACAATATTGCTTGTTTTAAATGTTGGGATGTAAAATCTGTGTTTTGTAGACTGAAATATGAGTGGTTGGGGAAGAAACTATCATATCTATTATATATGCATGCATATGCAAGAATAAATATGCATACAGTGTTTCAACATCAATGACATATCTGAGGAACCTTCCTAGGTAGCATTCCTACCCTGCCACCCTCTCTCTCCCGGGTGGGTACAGCGATAGAATCCGCACATGGTCTTAGGACCTCCCTTGATTCCTAAATTTATTAATCCCCTATCCCTAAAAACATGACCTGGGTCAGCAAGAAATTTCGTTGGCTGCACACTGAAGATAAACCAGTCCCTGAGTCCGGGACAAAGATAGAGTCATCATCACTGCAGACTTCACCTTGTGGCCCTGGCCCCTATTCAAACTGGAAGAGGCAAATTTGCTGCGCTCAGGGAAGGATAAGTTAGTGACTCAGACCTCTTGCTCGATCTCACTGGCCCATTTCATCTTTCTTCATTTTCTTGCTAACACACTTTCAGGGTCCGGTTCTCCCTGAGTATACTAAAGTCTCTGTCATTTGTGAAAAATCCATATAAACTCTCTAGCTCACACTCATGCTCTCTGTCTCCACTGGGTTGTTCATTTTTAACATTTCAAGTCATTTTCCTACCTTTTTCCCCAACATTTCAGTTTCTCTTTCCTGCTGGACTCTTTCCCTGACTTTGTGATTTTCCATGAATAATCTTAAAATGCTGGAACTAGTTTTGTCCAAAATTTCTGAGTCGCTTGGAGTTTGTCTGTAAATAATAAAAAGTAAACATAATCCAAATAGGGTGAAATTTTTAAACACTCCCTCACCTTTTTGAAAATCTAGCTTTGGGAAATTATAAAACATTGCTTAGGATTTGAACTACTCCATAGGAGTACTAGCAGAGAAGACTTCCAGATTGTTTTAGTAAACCAATTTATGTTTTGTAAAGCTGTTTCTGGGGCAGAATTTTGCAAAAGACATTGAATTTTCCCCTCAACTCAACTTAACTATTTAGTAAAAGTCTTTAGATTAGTTTGGTCCAATTTTTTAAAGATTATTAATCATGGCAGGACCCCTTAGCTGAGGGCTTGCACTTACTCTAATTTTTCTCATCGGCATAGTGTAATGATTCTTATTCTTTCGTGTTCATTTATTCATCCTCTGGACAAGTGTTCATTGACTGACCACTTCAGTGTGTGCGAGAGTCAGTAGTAGAGGTGGGGACATCCTCACAGGTTCTCTGCTCTGCTCCAGGACGTGGAGCCCAGAGCTCTGTGACAGGACAGCCCCCAGCAGTGACTCCGATGCTCACGGGGTATGGACCCCATGTTAACAGGCCTGATGGTGCGCAAAGGCCCTGACATGGACAATACAAAACAGTCACCATGTTAAGCAAAAGGGCAACGGAAACCAAACCTCAGTTTTGTTCACTGCAGCAAAAATGGGAGCTGCCTTTCTGCCCACCAGGGGCAGCCACAGAGGGGTCCGCAGTGTCCTTGCTGTTCTAGGGTGGGACAGCGTTGTGTTGAGAACACCGGCAGCTAGAAGCTCATGGCTACGGAATTCCCATATGGATATATTTTAGATAATGAAAGTCCTATCCAGATGGAAGGCATTATGATGGAATCCAAGTGAATTACCGATTTCACAGCTTTACATACCTAATGAAACCTTTAGCATGAAGGTAATTTTTACTGGTTAAATTTAGAGAAAGAGTAAACCTGCCTCGCTAGTGAGGCTCAATAGCTCCTTTGAAGTAAAAATAGGCATTGTGCCATAATCAAATGAAAGGTTAATGGTTAACTTTAATTTGAGCAGGTATTATTTGCATTGGTTTCTCTTCACTCTGTCCTCCATCCTACCCTAATGACTCATATTTTTTAAAAAGCTAAATCCACTTAGTCACCAAAACATTTACATTTATTTCTTATTTCCCTGCCGTGTATTGTACCAAGTAATTCATAGTATTAATTATGACATATTTTAATATATTTCATAAATATATACATAAATGCAATCTATGTTTATAGATACAGTGACTATACAACTTATAATACTCAAATATGAACAAGTTATGTACTTTTGATAGATAAACTGAAATACACGCTATATGTATGCATAGGTGTGATGTATACACAAACATAATATTTACTAGGACTAGTAACTTTCTAATCTTGAAAGTTAGAGCCCAGAAATTCTGTAATACGTGACAACATAGGATGATCCCTTGGGAATTATGCAATTCAAAGTTAGTGGAGCCAGTCACAGAAAAAAATTACTATTATATGATCCCATTTACATGTGGTATAGAAAATAGTCAAATTCACAGGAACTGGGGAGGGGGAAATGAAGGATTTCTAGTCAATGTGCATGAAGTTTCAGTTGCACAAGCTGGCTAAGTTCCAGAGATCCGCCTGCAGGGAACAAAGCTGTACTAGATACTTGCAACTTGGATAGGAGGGTAGGTCGTATGTCAAGTGTTCTGTCCATAATAAAATAGAGCATAAAATTCGAAGTGAGGAATAAAAAATCAAATTAGAGCACCAGAGCCTAATAGCAGATTTCTTTCAAAAAGTATAAGTAAATTGAAAGAAACCCTCCGGTGAATTAAAATATTTGAGCTCGAAAGGTCTATTCCAGTGTATGTATAATTGGAGACTTTTTCTTTTTTATTACTTGAAAGACCCACATTCACAGTGTCAGTTCTCGCTGAGAAAATAATTGTTATTTGAAACGGGACTTAGTTGTCTTAGTCATTTTCCAAGCGCTGCTGTTCATTGGCTGCCTGAAACTATGTGGAACATAGCAATGCTTTAACATTGCAATTCCATATCCTCCGTTGCCAACAGATACACCAATGCATTCCCAGTGTCAGAAATCACAGGGTTTAGAATCTCATCTTAAAACTGAAGTGAATTAAGAAAGAATACAAGGTGCCAATGTCCACAGGGTCTTCCTAAGAGTCCCTAAATGCACGTGCCAGTGTGCAGGGGCTGAGCCAGTCCGGCCATTTAAGTAGGAGAGTTATAGGCACCTAGTGACTTTAATTTCATAAAAAAGACAACAGAGACCTGGAAAACCTTGGCCTCAGCTTATGGGCGAGGAAGCCAAAAGTGGGATCAATCAACATTTAAAAAATCCTATCCCTGAGACGCAGCATAAATGAAAGGCTGAGTGTCCACCCATGGTATCCATCAGTCATCAAGTTAATCCCAACATTTGGTTGCTATTCTTAGAAAAGCAAATACCAAAGCTTTTCAGATCCACTGATTACCAGGCTTCTTGGAGATGATAGGGAGTGGTAATACAATAAATATTGGAACCCCCCAAATCCAAAAGCATACATCTTTTTAAGGTGGAAATAAGCTTACAAGACATAAGAATATGTTTACAATGGAAAACAGGGACCTGAGGAATCGGTGATTAGAACCTCGAGAGCCAATTTTCAAATGCAAACATGGTTTTGAGGATCTAAAATAACACCAAGAGTTCTGACCTTCAGGATAGAAATAATTTTGGGGAGCACAGGCTGCTGGTAGGGGTTCCAAGAAATGCATTTCGTATTTATGAGACTTTATGCCTTGAACATATTGAATAGCCCACACATCCACTTGTTTTCATGAGCTGCAGATGGATAAGCAGAAAAGCACCATTTGCCACAAAAATTTACAGTTGACTCATAAGCAGGAAAACCAGGCAGCCACATTTCACCTGCAGTGGTGGGGGCAGGGTCTTCTAGAAAATTAAATCAGCACTCAGACAATCATAAGAAAAAATGCCTAATATTTCCGTAGTATGACTAAAGGGAGACCTTTATTCCCCTAATTCATGAATGGAAAGGAAAGCAACATAATTAAATAGTTAATAAACTAGTTTCTTGTTTCAGAAGACCAAGAAACAGTCCTATCTGGAGAAGACGTGAAAGTTCACAGGCACCTCAGTTAGACTGCTAATTTCTGTTGTAAAGTGCATGAATGCAACAAGTGAAAATGTGTAATGTGTACAAGCTTTCGCAAAATTATATCATTGCCTCAACCGAAACATTTTCAGGGGTGATGAGCAGTCATTTTTTTCCTATTGTTGCCACAATAGTTGTCTTTTTTAAAAAAAAATAATAATTCTCTAGAGAAAAGGATTAATTAGACTTCAATTATGCTGCAGAAAAAAGATGTACTTTACATACACACTAAAAAGCACTCTAGTGTTTCTGTAATGCATTTAAAAATTCAGAAAATGTTTTTAAAAGCCACTTAAAAAAGACAAAGCCAAAGCAAGCTAATGGCAAATGGTGTCATCCTTCAAACTGATGTATATGGAGTGTCCCCTGGTCCTCCTGTATGATGTTACACAGACACTGCAATTTTTTTCTGAGTTATCTTTGAAATTTCTGAAGCACTCATTATGATCAGCCAATGGACGCTGAGACAGTCTGTTCAGTTTTGCCATGACTTGCAAGAATCACCAAAATACACATGCTCTGCTAGTCCTCTTGAAGAGGCATAGCTGTTACCTTTGACTCGTCTTCCTTTGGGATTAGAAATGCCCTCTCTTGCTCATCGTTCCATGAATGAAACATACACTCCTAAGTTTCATTTCCTTTTCTTCTTTCTTGCTTTTTTCTTCTCTCCCTCTCCTTCCCTCCCTTCCCCTTCCCCTGCCTGTATTTTCCCAGTTTGTTAGTTTATCATTTCTTTCTCAATGGTCTCTTTTCATGTTTATTTTTATGTTTACTTCTTTCCATAATTCTCTCAGTAAACCTTTTCTCATTTAGGGGAAAGTTAAAATGTGTCTACCACAGCTTTAATTCTGATTTCTGCTCAAAAAGGCTTGATTAACAAGAGATAAAACTTTAATAGTACAGAATAAGTCATCTTATAGGTTTTTAATAGAAACTTGATACATTTTAGTATCCAATGTGTCAAAATAAATTTAGGAAATTTTTCAAATGACATTAAAAATATTTTCAAATGGCATTTATTTGAAGAAGTTCCATAGGAAGCTAATATTTCTTAAGACTTGTTTTCAAAGCTTAGTGAAAATTTCTGTATCTGCCATTTAGTAGTACTTATTATTTTAAGAGATTTTTATAATGAAAAGGCTTACAAATCTGCAAACCATGTTACTATACTAAAATATTATTTGCATGGCTATCTTCTCCTTAAATGTTTTAAAATAAGTTAGTTACTGCTGCTTTTGTGATATGCACTGTATGTTCCCTATCTTAAATTTTAATGCCAAAATATAATAGGTAAAATATTTTTCTTAGCAATCTCCCTATTACTCTATTTTTTAAAAAGCTTTTCATTTTGGAATATTTTTAAGAGAGAGCCCAAGTTAATTTCCTCTTGAAATATGTTTTAAGTACATTTCTTCTTGTTTTCAATTTCCTCCTTCACTTCATTCCACACATCCAAAATTATTTTGTTTCCAAATCACTTGGCCACTGGGATGAAGCAGTCTCATCTCACATGGCCTGGTTGTCCCCTGCAGGAAAAGAAAGACAGCAAGAACTAGAATTAGAACCATTAATGGGAACAGGGCTTCATTTTTCATCCTAGAGCCTCCTAGTGCAAGTGACAGTGGACCCATGAGCTGACCTCAGACCCTTCGAAGAGATTCCAGATTTGGGGTGAGACCCAAGTGCCAGCCTTCCCCACTGCAAGGGTCCCCTCTGCCCCCAGCCCGTGCCCCTGAGGCCCTCTCTTCTTTCAGAGAGTAGTTCCTTTTACAAACTATTGCACACGGCAGTCTAACTCCTACAGTCACAAGGTCAAACTCACATTAGGGTCTGTGCTCCACATCCACCCACCTGCCCGCCCTGCAACCCATAGAGCACAACTGACTGTAGGGTTCATGTCCCCACGCCCAGGTCACGCAGTCTTGAGATGCTCCTTGAGAGAGTGGGATGGCAGCTGGGTTTAGCACGCCAGGTATAATAAAACTACTTAGAAGAGGTTTCACCGTTTCAATTCCTTTCCTTTTAAACGTCTCTCTCCCACTCTATAGGCAAAATGTGCCTTCTTCATTTTCTTGGTGTTCCATTGAGTAAGAATTAAAACACACACACACACACACACACACACACACACACACATATCACTCAAGGACAAACAGTAATTTTCCAAAAGAATAACAGATCCCTAAAGAAGCATTTACCTGACTAAACAAGATGCACTTCATGAAAACAACAGCACGTGCATGGTCGGCCCCCTTCTGTCTCCCTCATCTCTAAGCCTTGCTCAGAGGCCTGAAAGAGTGTAAACCATGGCATTCATTAGGGGACTTCTGAAGTCTACAAAGCTGCATTCCCTGGACAGACTCCTTTCTGTCCTTGATGAAAACTTAGGCCAAAGATTCAAAGTAACCTCTAGGGCTGCTCGCCTGCCTGTTGAGTGGACTAGCAATCTCAGAACCCCAGTTTCAATTACCCAGAGCACTGCTTTCCAATTGAACCAAGAGAACAAGTCAACTTCAAAGACTGAAAAGAAGCAAAAGCCCACCGTTAGCTCTCTGGCTTCTCATGAGAGTCCTCAAGAACTTACAAGAAAGGGTCTTGGCCAACAGAAGCACTGAACAAAGGCTGGAGATGACTAAACCAGAGGGTGAATCAGTCGGTACCGTGTGGTTGAAAACAGAGGATGGGAGGTCAGAAACCTTTAATTCAGTCATTGAGTCAATAGACATTTATAATGGTACATGTCCTCCATGCTAATGTTAGGACAGATTCCTAGCTCCTCCACTTGCTGAGATGTGGGCTAATGAGTTTGGCTGTGAAAGGCTCTCCTGTCTTCTTTGTACAATCAGAAAGCAAACCCAATCTTCCCATGTGTCACCTGGAGCTTTACAGCGAGGTTCTCCTGAGATATTTATGGAAACATTTGTAACACACAGCACTTTCTGTAAAATAAATGGGAGTTATTCTATTGTGATATTCCAGTAGTTAGGTGTGCTCTTGGAAGAGTTGATAGCAACGTTAGAAGAAAACAACTTCAGTACGGAGTATACACTTCAGCACTTTGTAGGGACAGGGCAAACTCTACACATATCACTTCATCTCGCTTATATCTCACAAACACAATAGAAAGTTGGTACTATCATCACCCCTGTCTTACTGAAGAGAAATAAGGACTGTGAAACTGAAGAGAAATAAGAACTGAAAAATAATAAAGCTGAGAAAAGTGGTGGTAACTGCAGAACACTGTGAATGTATTTAAATGCTGCTAAATTATACATTTAAAATGGTTGACATAGTAAATTCTGTGTCATGTATACTTTGCCTCAATAAAAATACATAAATAAGAAAGTAATGAAGCCAGGAATCCAAGCCAGGCAATATGCACATACATGAAGGATTGAGATTATAGAGCTAGAATTATTTCAAACTAGTAAATACGGGAATCTTTTTAAAACAAATGAAAGTTTGTAGAAAACAAACAACCATGGCTTTATCCAGCATTTGGAAAAACTGAAATATATGCTGTCAGTGTCAAGTAAGTTCATTGTTTGTTTCATCCTTCAATACAGATCTCATCAGCACATACTACATGAATGCCTTTTAGGGATCTTTCTCTCCTAGAAAAGAGTAAACGGAGTTTTTAAAACAAATATCCAAGGTACACTATTGTGTGATTCCAACTGATGTACTATGTTTTAGATTAGCTTACTAAAAATCTCAAGAGAGCAAACTAGAGCTGTTCGTAAAATCTGGAAATTCTACAGGGTTATATGTATTCAGCCATGTTCTATGAAAATACAAGTGATTCTAGAACATTTGCAATGGAAAGGCAATTCAGTTTGTAATGACGATCTCAAAACACAGTGTTAATTTGGCTAATTATCTCACTGTCGTTGACTTTCTGGGCTCACATTCATGCTGGGTGAAGAGATACTTATGACATTTAGGGTATAATGTCATTAGCTTTTCCCTGACTAGGGATGGGACTGTTGCTCAGCAGTTTTAAGATAAGTCAATGCAGGGCCCGGATGTTTCTGTCCACTAGTCACCCGCTGAAAAGCGCAGTTGAGAAGAAATCACAGTGGTCTGAAAGGGGAGGGAAATAATACCCCAGAAGCAGTCAAGGGCAATGAAGAGGAGGTTCTCTGGCACATGGTTCTGCCCAGCAGTGTGGCAACCCACACTGAACAATCTTGATAAGGGCGATTTCATTAAAATGCTGTAAGTATAAGATCCCTTCCCTCATGCTATAGAAGGTTTTGTCAAAGAATTTGATGACAACCCTAGCAGGATTTTTTTAATGTTTTATTCCCTTTCAGCCATCCTACGAATTATTTTACAGTTGGAACTAGAACACAACCAGTCCGTCCTTAATAAGGGCTTTTAAAAATCACAACATGTTCTTCAGCCCCTCCGTGCAGGATGAATGTGGCATCAGGGACACAAATGCCATTACCTTGACGAATTACTGACAGCGTAATGATTATGGAAATCGTCATCGACGGATCATCAGTCACAATTCATTTCAAATCAATGTCTCCAGGACCTAGCCTGGATGGAAGTTTTCTCAAAACCCCTCTGGTGCATTTGGGCTCTTCCTCACCAAGTTGCTCCGAGGGTGTTCAACCTTTGTCATGCATCATCTGTCCCTGAACGGAACCGCTCAGTGAGCCCAGGATGCCAGCAAGCCAAATGAGGTGCAGGAACTTGGGCCACCACACACCCATCGACAGGCCCGTTCAGAGAAGCACTTTCATTTAAGAACCAGCAAATGTGCCAAACGGCGGAATCCCTCCTCAGTCATGGAGCTTCCTAGTTTTCCCCCTTTCCAACTGGCAATAACGGGGAATGTTTGTGTTGATGAGGCTGTTCAATTGCAAATAAATTGCAGCAGAATCATGACATAATAGGCATTTCCATCTTTGAAACAATTTCTGTAACAGGAAGCATGATGTCCGTGCCTGTGCCGGAGACAGTAGTGTTTCATTATTCTTTTTCCAACCCGTTGAACATTTCAAGTAATTTTAGGTCAATGGGACCTCTGTGGTATTATTATTATTATAGAATATTTCTCTTATTTTCAAGTTAGTCATCATTTATTTTTTTTTTAAAGATTTTATTTTATTATTTTTAGAAAGAGGGGAAGGGAGAGAGGCAGAGAGGGAGAGAGACAGCAATGTATGGTTGCCTTTCACCTGCCTCCAGCCACAGACCTGACTGGAGACCTGGTTTACAACCTGGTTATGTGCCCTGGCTGGGGAATCGAACCTGCGACCTTTGGGTTCGCAGGCTGGTGCCTTAACCACTGTGCTACCAGCCAGGGCAGTCATCATTTATTAAGAATCACAGAATGGCTGGTGTCAGTACTAGCTAACGATGACTTAGGTGAGTGAAAGTTTGGCTTAGGTGAGTGAAAGGCTGCTTCTAAGATAAACATAATAGATAGTCGATCATACTTTATTTAACAAGAATGAAGATTTGATTTCACTACAGGCAAGACCATGTGTTTTTTTAAGGCTGACTTTTCTACCTTTGCATGTTTACCAGAGAACTAAAATAATTTTGTTGTGTAAATACTTTGGTTGGGATACACAAGCGAATGTGGACAGACATAACAGAACATGAAGATATGAATGATGGGTTCAGGTTTGTTTTGTGCCAAAGTATTGATGCAATTATTCTTTTCAGAGAGAAAAATAATCTTTGCATAAATTGGCCAATGGAAGATTGCAGGAAAATTTCAGGTTTTACTTGTTACTGTGTTTCTACACCTACACTGCATGCTTTCCTTGTGTTTTCAATAAAGTTTGATAGTAGTGACAGTAGGCAAGATCCCTGGCTCAGCGGTGTTGACGTCTTATAGAAAAGAGATAAGCGTTGGAAAGTGAATAACTAACTAAGATTCTGTTCCCGATACCGGTAGAGGTGTCTGGTTTTTGTTGAGTTTCCATAGGGTGGTGCGATAGAAAGTGGACCGGGAACCACTGAATTTAGATTCGGTGATAAGAATGGCCTGATGGAGGATCAATGTTTGAAAATGATCATAAGGAACCTGCCAGGGAAAGAAAGGTCAAGGGCAGAGCATGTGGGTCAGGAAGCGGGAAATACAAAGGTCAGACAGAACCTGAAGAAGGTCAGACAGAGCCTGAAGAAGGCCAGACAGAGCCTGAAGAAGGCCAGACTGGAGGGCGGTGGCCCAGGGAGGAATGAGACTGAGAGCAGAAAGGGGCTGGATTCCATTCAGGTGCACGGGGAAGCCAGTGGCACGTTGCAGCAGAGGGGGACACCATCCTATTGTCATTGGAGGACTCTGGATCTGTCTGCTGGACGGCAGGAGGACAAAAGTGGAAGTGATGTGCCCAGACGGGCCACTGTTTCCAGATTCCACCCCCATGCGCCAAACTGAGCCATATAACACCCATCGCCTGATAGTTTATTATTAAACTTACTTAATTTGGGCCTGCATTTCAATACACAATAAGATTTAAATGTGTCATAAAGCCAGCCCCAACACTGCAAGGTTTATGGGCCTTACTCTAACCGTGGTGGGATGGCGGGGAATCTTGAGTTTTGCTTACAAACCGGCTATTTCTAAATGACACTCACGCGATGTATCAGATGCTGGGCTAGTTCTTTGCATTTTTGTAGTGACAATCAGTCTACTGATCAGTAGTTATTTATCGAGTGCCCCAACGCTGTGCAAAATACTGTGCTCCAAATAGTGGACTACGGAAAGGGCTATGAGATAATATTCCTGCTCTCGAAGAGCTTACCTTGTCGCTCCAAGCCAGGGGGCGTTCGCAGGACAGGGGACCTCAGCTGGCAAGTGCACTAGGACCCAAAGCAGCCCTGAGGGTGCCTCTGAGCAAAGGGAAGGCATGGAAGAAGGGAACAGTCCAGGCAGTGAACGGCTTGGGAAAAGAAGAAAGCACGTTGTGTTTCCAAAGGCGATTGGGTAGGCTGGAGCAGAGAATTCACATACCCCGCTCCATTATCAGGGAATAGGGGGAAATGAGGCAAGAAAAGAAAATTGGAACCACATGGCAGGGGGGCTCCATGCCGGGCCCAGGAATGCGGGCGTCGTGCTGTCGGTGTGGAGCAGCTATTGAAGGGTTCTGAGAGGACAAGCGGCCTGATGGAAAGGTGTTTGGGAAGACGAGGCTGCTGGCTCCGTGCCGGGAGACGGGAGGGGGGCAGGTCCGGAAGCAGCTGCAGCAGGAGAGCTGGAATTGAGACGCGGTTTGACTTTGTTGGTTCTGGGTGTTCAGAGTGAAGTGATTTCACAAATGCGTCAACGGTCCCTCTCCTCGGCGCTCAGGCAACGGGAACTCTCAGCGGACGTCCGAGCTTTGATCAAGAAGTGTTCTTCACATAACGAAAATGAATATCCCCTTTCTCGGAAAATGACTCAACCTCTTTTCCATTCTCTTCTTGATGAATAGAGACAAGCAGACTAAAAACTTACAAGGAAATAGCAGAAGAGCAGGAAAGAATGGAAACAGGAGCCTGGCGAGGGAACTGTGCGTTACTGTGGCTCTTATCATTGGGAGTTAATTATAGGCTCTCTGCAAACATCCATCTGAACTCAGAGGGGCAATACGTTTGATTTGAAAAAGTAAAATAGTGCTTTCCTTTCCAGCATTCCGTTGCATTTCCTGCTATTTTAAGACTACTCAGTGGTACCGAGGTACTCTGATAGCCAATTATGCCAGCATGCCTTTGTCGTGTATATTAACTATAATGCTTTTTAAAAGCTCCAATTGCAAAAACAGAGCTTGATCTTAACTGGTCAGATGTGCAGCTGGATCTGTCTGAGGACACCTTGTGTCATCACCGAATAACTTAACTGACTTCCAGGGGCAAAAGACAACCAAGAAACAACACCTGTTGGGACCGAACGTACTTCCTTTGTAGCTAATGTTTGCAGTTTTCCTCCCCGACTTCCCTGTACCCAACATCTTGACAAAGGATGGCATGAGTTCCTGAGTCCTTGGCCGTATTAAAGAATAAGATACACCTTAGATTATCTCTAGAAGTTCATAATCGGATGTACTGATGCCAGGAGAGGTCTGATGATTAGGTACAGGAATGGCAAACGTCACACTTAGCTCGTGACATGTTGTTCTGGCACACTTGGTTCAAAGAACAGCATGGTGCACATTCTACAAAAAAATGACTTTCCGGAGTAGTAATTCTCCATGCAAATGTCATTCTAGTGCCCGTTAGCGCCAAGTCATGGTTTGAAAGCTGCTGTCTGTGATTGATTTAGGCAAGGGGCCATTGCTTAATTGATTTCGGTTTGATTTCTTTTTTCTTTTCTTCACCTCCCAGTTGGCTTCTCCAAAGGGGGAAAGTCAGACAGGAGTGACTACTTTGGAAAGAAAAGATAAGCTGAATACCCTGGAATACATTTTTCTAGCACTCCTTCACCAAGTGTTACATAGCTACATCAAATTTCTTTAAATTGGGTAATGAGAAACAGACAATACCACAGAAAATACAACCAAGAGATTTGCAGTAAAAGAGGATTTCATGACAGAAGTGCACATGGTTCTAAATGGCACCAAGATTATGAGCTTTAGCGCTCCAAATCTTTTATTTCTTCTATGTTTGAGTAGGCACTATGGTTGATTATCGGGTTGTGGAAGGGCAGAGGGGCTAGCCTACTGATTATAAATGTGCACGTGTGTAAAATTTCCACACATAATATAATATTTCAAAGTTATTTTTATGGAGGCTCAGGGCCCCAAAACTTAAACAAAAATGCTGATCATTGGCTCCAAGAAATACTTAGAAGGAATTATAGTTGGTATTTTTTTTTTCTTTTTTTACATCATATAGAGCAATTTTCAGACTTGTGGGC
Organism: Noctilio leporinus; assembly: GCA_004026585.1. NCBI lineage: Eukaryota > Metazoa > Chordata > Mammalia > Chiroptera > Noctilionidae > Noctilio > Noctilio leporinus. Next base: position 111,196 of record PVIW01002665.1, on the reverse strand, counting down.
CACAGATCACATACTATTTATTTATTCAGCTGGCTTTGGAGGTTTGAGTGATATTTGGAGACGCACAAGTATTTGCTTTGCTTAGTAAAAAGTATACTCAAAGGTATAGCTGTAGCAATTTTATTCACAGAAGTTTCTTACAAAGAGAAGTTGGTATCGACAAAGATATATAACCTTAAAATTAAAAATAAAGAAGGTAAACAGCACCAGAAACAAATTTTTATCTGGCATCACCTTTTTAAGGAAATCTTTAGCAAACCTTACATCTTTGTGCTAGAATGCTTGGAGATGCATTATTATCTTCCACAATAGCAATGTAAATAATTCTTGCATTATTCTACTCTGATGATCCACAACAAACAAGATCTGACTCACCTTCTAAGAATAATCATAGTAACAGAAGGCATGTAATTTTGCTGGGATTATTTATGCCACAGAATAAACTTCTTTTGTATGAAAGAAAAAAGGTAGAATAAATATTTCATAGTTATGGCCTTTGAGGAACATACCACCTTTCAATCTAAAAGCAGTCTTTCAACATGTATGCTAATCCGAAGTCTTTAACAGATATAAAGTGCATCTTGTCTGCTTTTCTTCGAAAAATGTAAAGATATCAAAATGCATCTGAAATATTAATTATGTGGACAATGTTACAAGCAGGCTGAGAACTTGCTGAATGCTTTAGTCACTACTAACTTATTCGGATTTTTCTGTCTGTTTCTATTTCCCTAATACTTCCTAAGTCTATGAGGTATCCACATATCTTTATATTATACCTACATGAGTAAATTTACTGATAGTACATAACACCACAGTTTTATTTAATTTTATTTGTTTACTTTTGTTAGCTCACCTATAGATATGTACCATGAATTAGTTTCTTTTATTCTTTCTTCCTCTCTTACTCCTTTTATATACCTGCCCCTATTAGTTAAAGTAATAACTTTATTGTGAAATTATCTTTTGTATGAGTTTCTCTGCTAACGTCTGACTCATATAAAGAAATACCGTTGTCAGAAAGCAGACTAATTTATAGAATTTTGTCAATGCAATTTCTGCATAATTTGCTTGGAGTCTTTACAAAACACATGTCCACAAGTCGAATCCAGGACCCACTCTTCTCAGGCAGGCTCACCTCCTTGATATTAATTTATCTTTTGGGGAGTAAAACTATTACATTTTGTGTTCATTTTAGACATTTTTCATACACTGTGACATGATTTGATAATGTATTAAAAGCAGAGACCTTTTAAAAAGGCACCTTAGAGAAAAAAGATATTTAACTAAACTTTCAAAGGGTTAGGGTTAGGGTTAGACACACACACACGTATATGCCAACCTCTCTTTGTCATGGACCAAACAACAGTGAGACACAAGTCAAAACAAGGGCAAAATGAAACATTTTCTCAGGCCTTATAATGTGCCGGGCCCTGTAGCAGATCAGTTTGTAATGTTTTCCCAATTAAAATGGAATAAAAATGATGTGTTTTTTAAAATTGTTTTTATATCTTATAGTTGACCCTTGAACAATGAAAGGGTTAGGAGCACTGACCCCCCCAGTAGAAGATCCATGCATAATTCCTGGTTGCCCCCCCAATTAGTTGTCCCTCAACACCCACACAGGATCAGTCCCAGACCCCCCAAGATACCCTGATATGTGAACACTCCAGCCCCTTATGCCATGGTCGGTGCCTAGAGTCAGCTCTCAGCATCTGTGGGTACCCAACTATGTTGAAAATAGTTATCTATTGGAAAAAAAATTGTGTATAAATAGACCCATGCCGTTCAAAGCCATGTTTTTAAAGGGCCAACTATATGTAAAACAGAATTATATTTATTACCTCTTTTCTAAAAGACTTCATTTATTATTCTTAAAAAGAGGGGGAGGGAGAGAGGCAGAGAGGGAGAGAGACATCCATGTATGGTTGCCTTTCACCTGCCTCCAGCTACGGACCTGCCTGGAGACCTGGCTTGCAACCTGGTTATGTGCCTCAGTGACCTCTGAGTTCGCAGGCTGGCGCCTTATCCATTGTGCCACCAGCCAGGTGTATTTATTATCTTTATTATTTTCATGACTGAATTACCTTCTCCCATATCCTATTTAAAGCAATAAATCTCTGTTTCCAGAGAAATAAATTACATGAAACATGAAAAGGAACTCAAGTGGAAATTTTTGTTTATAAAATAGTGTGTATATATGTGTGTGTATATATATATATATATATATATATATATATAATATATTACAATTCCCATTGATGTGATCAGTGGGGAATACAGATTCAAACAAAAGAAAGTTCAGACATCAGGAAGAATGGTCATAAAATAATGTGTTTCAGAAATAGGCAAAGTGGTGGGAAGTTTCTGATATTTTTAATGGAAAACTATGCAATGGTTATAAATAATATCTTGTATATATTATTGCCTATATGACTTTTTTCTAAGATTTTAAAAAAAATTTTATTTGTAGAGAGAGAAGGAAAGGGAGAGAGGCAGAGAGGTCTACATGACTTTTTTAAAAATACCTTTGTTAGCCCTAGTTTTACAGATTAAGACACTGAAGAGAATAGAGGTCAGAAAAAATCAACAGTTCAACCAAATATATTAATTTCACAACTGCAAACGTGAATTAGATTGCTTCTGTGACAGTGTTTGTTCCTTTGATTGTTTGCCTTTTGAGCTGAACTTTCATGCTTCTTCAAAGAACTGTAAGCAATGCATTTTTAACAAAATCACCATGACTCTGTTACTTTCATGAAGATTAATAATGACTACTAAATCAAAATGTCAAAGACACAGTAAATACCATGCAGAGGAGGCATAAAGAAATGCTACCTTGGTTGGAGGACAAATAAGAAATGAAATTTACATTCTGAGTAGGAAATGAATTTCTAGTACTGCTTGACAAAAACGAATTATGGGCAAAAGCCCTAATGGTTCTCTTGATTCTTGGATAAGAAGGCAAGATTGAAAGAAATTCAGGTTCTTTGTAATGTACAAACAAGGTAGGCCCTGGGCAGGACAGTGAAGTGAGTACTTGCCCTTGGTACCTGTTCTCCAAATGCTTAGCCTCCCTGGGCCTTTCTCTTGTACCCAGGTACCTAGGGAGTACCTTGACCTTGAGCAAGAATTGTCCCTGCTTGGAAAACTTTTTCTGGCCTGAGTTCCTTCCCTCCTTTGATGGCAGTGCTTCTCCAACTTTTGATTGTAGATAGCTAACTGAGGGATTTATGTATCCGTATCTAGTTATACTTTTCATAGAAAAATAAACCCCATAATATAAAAAAGTGGGAGGAGGAGCAAAATTAAAAGCAACATAGGGCCAACACAGCAATTATACAACAAAACCAAAGGATGAACATATAAAAAATCTAACAATGTTACCAATATGTTAATTTGTGCATATTAGTCTTCAACTCAGACCAGGTCAAAAGTGCCCCTCCCTTGATTTCAGGAATTCTAACAATTTTCACGTGAATGTAAGTAGAATTCTGACCTCTATGGAATGGCCTATTATTCAACTATACAGTCAAAGAAGAGTTTTCTGACTATCAGGCTGAACTTTAGGGTCCCCCAGAAACCTACGAGGCGTGTTTTCAGCTTTAGGCTCCCATTCTCAGCTCACTGGTAATGAGCAGGTAGCATCAGAGGCTGCTCCCAGACGGAAATTACATATTCAGCCTCTTCTCTTGGGTGCTCATGACTGTAAACTCAGAACACCGGTGAGAGAAAGAGAAGGGAGCAAACAGAGAGAATAAGAATGACAAAAAAGGTACCTCAGTGAGCCACAGAGGTCTGCCTACCCCTGCCAACTAAATAAATACATACATACATTAAACAGAGCAGGCTGTTACTGGGCCACAAACTGAGGGATTTAGTGCAAGAAGTGATGACAGCAGCAATGTCATCAGCGGCTGAAGCAGCCAAGATGTGACTCGGGAGTCAAGTAGAATTCGGGCAGGTCTGGTAGGATGCGGACTCTATCAAGGGCCATTCCAGGTGGTGGGTGAACTGCCCCACACGATTTGAAGGCTGAGGTGCTGGAGCCCCCACATTCCAGATGAGGAGGCTCAGTGTAAGCGTGTGTCTTTCCGGAGGCATTCTCTGTTTGCTGGGACTTGGAATTTTCAATGCCAAGCCATTTATTGTCTGCATTTGATCTAGAATGAACTGATTCTGTGGTGCGGTAGGCGCTCTGAGGACATCAGATTGTCTGAACATTATCAAGCCTTCTATGCCAAGTAATTTAGAGTGTTCTAAGGCGAAATCACTATTTTGGCCTATGATAACTACTGATTGCTGCAGCATTCAACTACAACCACAGTCAATTTGCACACATCTTTCACTCCTACGGGCGCTGACAGGTAGGAAAATGATTTCATCAACTTCACCTGAGCTGTAGGTAACCCGTCCTGGATGCTGAATAGCCGTGTGTCATTTGGGCATCAGCTTGGTGCGAGATTTTGAGCCGGTTGCTGTTTTGGGTTGTTCTTGTGATTCTATTGATAAACCTTTACTTTTTTTATTACATATCCAAGGAGGCCAAGGACAAACGTTAGTGTGCATATTGGTTAGTTTTTTCTTTCCTTTTTCCTTCTTCTGTTTTGCTGTGGCTGTTAATGATGATGACCCTGAAACAGAGAAGGGGACAGGAAAACATGAAACACATTATTTGGGTTTGGATACTCTGGGTTTTCTGTTAAAAATGTCGGACCCAGGTGGCCCCAAGTACACTTTGTGTCCTGAAGCTTACCTTCAGGACAACCTGAAGGTAATGTCGTCCATGTGCCCCTGAAGAGGACAGTGACTGTAAGGGGTTGAAACCTAGCTATGTCACTTTCCTCCTTGGTCAACTTGTCAGTGACTTGCAAAGCTTCTGAGCACTGATAGAAGTAACCATTTTTCTATTCAATTTTGACCATAGACATTTTCGCTCTGATCTTCAGATATTATACATGTTCCTGAGTTTATAGAGATGTAGAAATCTGATCACTTTCCTCTTCTTCCATTTGTATTGTGATTCTTATCGGAGACCTCCCTAATAAATATTTAAGGATACTTTATCGGGGGAGAAAAAAGTCTCAGAATGTAGAAAAACATCTCTATAAATGCAGAAATTTGTTGGTTTAAGGCCATTTTAAATAATCAGTTTGGTTACCACTGTTTATAAACCTGCAAAGAGTGTGAATTGCTCAGTCATATACTGTATTCATTTTCTTTAAATCCCTAGTTCTTTTCTAAATATTTGTGAAGGGTATCAGGTTACTGGAAGCTGAAAATCGTTTTTGCAAGAGTTGAGTTAATAGTAAATGATTATTTTAATGTGCTTGACATTCGGGAACCATGATCTTGATTGTATGGCTAAACTCAGTACCACCCTTGTGTAATTACTCTCCATAAATGAACATGCTATTTCTGTCTTCTGAGATGTTCAAGTAATAGAAGCTATCAACGGTAAGCTATCGCTAAATCATGCAAGTCACAGTCCACCTTGAAGTTTCTTACACCATCCTGATGGACTGTACGGTGATCAGCCATGTCTGTGTCTAATTCATATTCAGGACAGACTGAACCATCAACCTGATTTTTCCGTTCTTGAGTATTTGTCTTGTAGATGTGGCCTTGGATTACCTCACTGGCACATCATTACACTGAATGAAACCCTGTAATGTTCAAAGTAGGAGAAGTCACTGAAACTACCTATTTATAATTGGTAACTTGAAGAATGCTTTTTAAAATGATTTATTCTAACCAGTGAGCCCCAGGAAGGCTGTGTCCTGAACCATACTGTTCACTGTTCCTCTCAGAGAGAGAACTGCTCTAGGGAGGGAAAACTGAGATGTGTCAGTGATATTAAGTGCCGTAAGTATTTAAGTAAATAATTAGTACATTCTCTAAAAGTGTATATTCAGAAGCAGTGCAGGATAGGGCATCACTATATCAAGATTAAACAATTACAACTGGAAGGGATTATATTTATATTGGCATTGGCAGCCCTCTGACCTGGTAATGTTCTATTATGGTGTTTGGGTCCATGCCAATAACACGTTGACAGGTTTAAATATACGAATATATATATTTGTATTTCCCAGAAGTCATAGCAACTATGAACAGTAAAATCCCCTGCAAACATGGTTGGCCAGCAACGCCTTGAGCTCTCTGCCCATCCTGGCTACTGTTTTTAAAGAGCTAGTGATACCCCTTAAACATAGCAGTGGAATCTGTGTGACAAAGGAGCCCAATGGAGGAGTGCTACTCAGCGGTACACCCAGTTAGATGCGGAGTTGCAGAAGAGAATTCTTGTCTCTGAAGAGGCAGTGGGGTCTGGTAGAGAAAGCCTCCCCTTCAGAGTCCACCAAACCAGGCTTCCAGTCGGGAACATTCCAGAAAATTTCACAGGGTCGCTGTGGGAGTGAAGCACACATGCCCAGTGCCTACTGCAAGTCATGAGCTACCTGCACATGAATTCGTTTCCTTCGTTGCTACCCAGTCCTTTCTCTGTGATTGTTCCCATGTCACAGACAGTCAGTTTTAGGGAAAATAGGCAATTTTCAGCTAAAATATGAATTGTATTTTAAAGTGTCTTTGCAACATGGTCGTTTAGAAGTTTATCAGGATAGTTAGCACATTTGTTGGCTGACTGTCAGATAAACAGTGTCTCTCTAACACAGTGCCAGGTACATAACTCACGTTCCGTGGCTATTTCTTGATGAATAAATAAGTGGGAAGAGCGGAATATATATTCACACAGAAACAACGTTAGACAATGTGACTAAATTCCTAAGCCAAATTACTGAAGTCTACAGAAGTAAGAACATTTTGTCAGCACTGCTATAAAACGAAGTCTATGTGTTTTCGTGTAAAAACACGTTCAACTATTTCAGTTGGGAAGTCTCAGCCAAGAAGCCCACAGGTCTTTCTAAATAAAGTGAAATCAACAGCTTTTGCCCACAACTGCTTCTACTCATCAAATGGAAAGGCGACAGACGACATTTCCCAGCTCTCAGCTCCTGGTGCTGATTCACCAAACCCAAGGCGTTGACTTCAGAAAGTGGACCACTGGCTTGTGTAGGACCCATTCTTCTCTCGAATCACAAGGGACCCCTGGCTCCTACATTGAACTTGGGGCACTGGCTTGTCCCCACTCCACCTCGGCCACCATGAGCCACCCTCCCACCATCCCAGGCTCTCAATGGGACGGCTGAGAACCAGACATTGAAGAAACAAGCATCAGCTACTCACTCTCTACATTACAAACCATGGACCTGGCTGTTCCACAACTATGTAAAAACTGCAAATTTTTCAAGTTAGAAACCATGAACGAAAGTGGCGGAAGCCCACGTCCCACTTCCCAGCATGCTCTGGAATATCGCCCAGGTATAGGACTTGAATCCCAATGTGCCAAACTCTCCTGAGCCTTCTTCACTCCTTATTCCAACCCTTGGGGTCCATCACCCTGGTAACCTGGAGCTTCAAGAGGCCCAGGCTGCTGTGTCTTTCTTTGCTCCCGTAATTTGTGGGCCTACCTGGGACACTGCCAGTGACCCAGCCTCTAGAGTCACCTGCATTCTAGATCCTCCTAAAATGTTCTCGGATGAAACTAAAATGTGCTCAGCTTCCCCCTCCCCCACCTCTTCTCATTACGTGCAAATTGTTACCTTGGTCTCTTTGTACCAATGACCTGGACTCGTCCCCGGTCCAGCTCCTTCCTGCCCACCATCTTCAAAAAACCGCACTCCTCCTTCAGCCCCGGCTTACGTCCCAAACCCTCCATAAGCTGTCCCCACTCTGGCCTTGGGGTGTAGGCTCCCTGCCTCGTGACGCCCACAAGGTCCACCCGTAGTGGTGCTATACTACTCACCAGTTTGGAATGTTCATTATACTTTATTAACCTGATTTGCTTGAGGAAATGGCCACACGTTACACAGCTATAGATCTCTCCCACCACCTGGTACGTGCAAGGATGCTTAGTAACTAACTGTTAGTTGCAGGAGCGATTAAGTGAATGGATGAAAAATGGCATATGTAAACATAGCGTAGTCAATACGAACAGTGCGGGTAAAATAAATACCCTGCAGTGCCGTTTATCCATGCTTGGACCACAACCAACATCTGTCCTTGGCAACTTGAATGAACCAAGGACCACAAAATTGAGGAAGAACACACCTTTTTGGTGAGTAACGTGTAAACTTTTCAATCTGATTGAAATAAAAGAGCAAATGCTTATGCCTCCATTTTGCCAAAAGCCGTATTTGTAAAATTTTGTCATGCTCTGGTATATTTTCTTGGAGGTTAAAGGGGATTGCTGAGAAAAAGTATACAAGAAAAATGTTATTTCTTAAAGACATTAGCTGAAGGTCTTTCCACTCTGACACAATGCTTAGGTGATTCTATATAGGAAAGGATTTATATTTTGTAAAATTCGTTGCACTGTGCCATTCAGAAAAATGTATAAGACAGAAGTGCACACCTGGGTGAGTTTTCACGGAGTTAGCATGACCTAGTTAAGTACTAACCCTCGACCCCAGTCTTCAGTGGATCCCACAGCCCTGTGCCCCTTCTACCACACACCCTCACCCCGTCCTCAGCCACCCCCACTGAAGTGCATTGCCGTCACGACTCCTAACACTGCAAATTAGTTTCCCCTCTTCTTAAATTTTACATGACTGGAGGGACTGTCCTTTTAAAAGACTAAACACAAAAGACAAAAATTAAAAAGTGAGCATAAAGGCCCGGTGATGTTTTTTTTTTTTGTTGTTGTTTTTTTTTTTTTTTTTTTTGATTTCTGTAACAGCTGCTTAGCCAGATGATTTGACAGCTAATTGGACTCATATTGCTTTTATTCTTAAACCCAGAAAATAGCACCTGTTTTAAGCTAGGTCACTGCTGATTCAGCACTCTCCTTGGGTTTTTCCCCCTCATATTCGTGCCTAATAAATTATAGCCTGCCCAAGATCAGGAAAGGTATTCATCATGTCAAGTGTTTACAGCAACTGTCTTTTATAATTAGAGCAAAAGATTTCTTTAAGCATCGACTGATTAAATCAGTAATTAACAGAGGATAAAGATTTTGCGCGGCTCCTGGAAGGTACCAAGAAACTAGAGAGAGAGGCACCTTAGAGTGGTTGAAGGCTTAATAACACATTGTTAGAGCCTTTGTTTTATTTAGCATAATAAATGAGAAACGGGATCGCTTTCATTTATTTCAAGAGAAGTAACAGCCTTTTCAGTTGTCTATTCTTATACTAGAGAAGGTCTTACTAGAGTCTCCCATCTCTAGTAATTTTCAGACATCTTCCCAAGATATAGCAATTAAACCCTAATTCCAATGTTCCATTTAAAGATTCAGATGCTATCTTATTGATTGAAATCCTAGAAAGTCCTAAGTTTCTATTTATTCTAAATTATACACACACACAAAAGCTCTTTACATTTAGTATCATTAATGATTTACAAATCACAGCACCATAGTTCATCCAAACTTGCCTATTGTAGGTTATTCATCTGTTAACTAGAGAAAGTTCTGACTTTGCTCCTAAATGTTAAGATACACTATTTCATATTATTAGTCTTCTGGGTTTTAGTTTATCTTGTGGCCTCACTGTGGTTTTAATTTGCATTAGCCTTATAATTAGCGATGGGAGTATCTTTTCGTGCTTAGATATCTTCTTCTTGTGAAGTTGTCTACTTGAGTTGACTGCCCACCAAATACGTTGTCTGACTTGTGGGAGTTTTTAAAATATATTTTGGATACAACACCTTTTTTTTAGACTTAAGGTACTATGAATACTTTTACTCAGGCTGTGACTTGTCTATTTCTGTAACTATGTCTTTTGATAATAGGTGTTTTTATTTTGATGAAATTTAACCAGATTTTTTCTTAATGGTTTTTGTGTATGTGCCCTCTCTAAGAAATATTTACAAACAAGTTTTACATTTTTTAATGTTATATTTAGGTCTTTGATGATATTGAATTAATTTTTCTGGGTGGTATAAGATGTGGTTAAGATGCATTTTTCCTATATCTTGCAATTATTTGAACACAACTTATTGAAAAGTACCTTCCAAATTTAATTAACTTTGGTACTTTAGTGAAAACCAATGAATCATATATATCTGACTTCTGAACTGTTTATTTTGTTTCATTGATCTGTTTGGTTATTCCTATACCAATGCCACACTGCCTTGAATACTGAAGTCTTAAAATAGTTAATGCAAATCCTTCGCTTATGTTCTGCTTTTTTATGATTGTTGATTGTTTTAGCTACTTGTGTGTGTGTATATGTATGTGTGTGTGTGTGTGTGTGTATAAAATTTCTAAAAAAACAAACCAGCTGGGATTTTGATTGCAATTACACCAAGTCAGTAGTTCAAGTTGAGAAGAAGTGACTATTTTAACAATTTTGAGTCTTTTAATTTATGAACGTGGTAATTCTCTCCTTTCATTTAGTGTTTCAGATTTCTTCAGTTATATTCCCAGAAGTGGAATTTTGGGGTGGTGGGAGTTAATTGCAAATTAAATTCTTTAAAAGATCTAGAGTTATTTATATTTTTTCTGTTAATTTTGGTAATTTGTGTTTTCCAATACATTTTATCTAACTTTCAAGCATATTTTCACAAATGGCCATATTATTATCCTTTAAATATCTATAAAATTGTATCATATTTTTTCTTCATTTCTGATACTAGCAATTGTGTTTTAAACATTTTTTTTTCTTGATCAATTTTGCTGAGGTCAAAGCACTAGCTTTGAGGTTTTCTGTATTTTTGTCTGTATTTATTTATTGTCTGTTTTTAATTCACTTTGCTCTTATTTTTAGTATTTTCTTCTTTTTCCTGACACTTAAGATAATAACTTAGATTATTAGCTTTAAATCTTTCTTCTTAGATTATTAGCTTTAAATCTTCTCACATCAGTGTTTCTAAACCTACAAATTTCCCTTAAATCACTGCTTTAAGGTGCATCCCACGAGTTTTTCTTCATGTATTGTCATTAAGTGAAAATATTTTCTAGTTTTTTTATTGATTCTTTCACCATGCGTAATGTAGAGATATATTGTTTTTATTTCAAATATCTTCTAGATCTCTTAGTCTTACAGATTTCTAATCCTACTGTTATCACAAACACATGAGATTTCTATCTTGAAATTTATTGAGACATTTGATTTTGTAGCCCAGCATCGACATAAGGTCTGTCTTGGTAAATGTCCTAAATGCAATGGAAAGAAATAGGTACTATAAAGTAGTTGTGCATAGTGTTACATAAATATAAGTTTAGTCAATGTAGTTGATCAAATGGAGGAAATCTTTAGCCTAATAATTTTTCATCTATTTATTCTATAAAATACTCAGAGAAGGATTAAAAATCTCCAACTATTAATGTGGACTTATCAGTTTCTCTCCTTTATATCCTCAACATTTGCTTTACAACAATATTGTTGTGTCTAATGAATAAAGTCTTTCATTCTTATGAAATGTGCCATTTTTTACATAACAATGCACCTTGTCTTTGTGTCTGCTTTGTCTCATGTTGACAATCATTGAAATTTATCTACTCTTTTCATGGAATATCTTTTTCTGTCTTAAGCTTTCAGTCTTTCTGTATCTCATAATAAAGTGACTTTCTTGAGACAAAGTCTACTTAGTTCTTGCACTTTGTCTAATCTGCTTTTAATTGCAGTGTTTAGGACATTGCATTCAATATTACTGATGCCATTTAAGTTTGCAAGTTTGACATTTATCATATTTGTTTTGATTCCTGTCTTTCCTCTTTCCTTGTTTCATTTTGCAGTTAATCAAAGGGTTTTTTCATTATCTGTTTTAGTTCCCCCATTCAGGCTTTTTAATTGTGTATAATGTAATGGTTACAATATGCAATGTTTATTTATCAATTTCCTTAATATGTTTCACATACTATTTAAAAATATATAACAGTATAATTATAGTTGTAACCTGAATTTTAGGATATTTTTGTAATGTACCTTAAGTCTACACATATTAAGATACCATATATAATATGTTGTTGGTTTTGCTTTAATCACTCAGTTATAGTCTAAGAAGTAAACATATTAATTTGCAAGGGTTGCTGTAATAAAATGCCAGTGGAGTGGCTTAAACTACAGAAGTGTGTTGTCTCACAGCCCGGAGGCTGGAAGTTCCAGGTCAAGATGGCTCAAGCCGTGCTGTTTCTCTAGGTACTAGGGATGCTCTGTTGTGTGCCTGCCTGCTCACACCTGGTAGCTCCTGACTTGAGGTAGCATAACCCTAATGCCCCATGGCCTTCTTCCTGGGTGGCTACCTGTGCCTCTGTGTCCAAATTTCCCCTTTACAGTAGTAGGTCAAGCATGGTGCAGAAGAATCTACCTTCCCTCACAAAGATGCTATTTGCCACTAAGGTTACATTCAAAAGGTCCTGGAGGTTAGAGCTTCAACACAGGAATTTAGAGAGACACAGTTCAACCCATGACACTAAGAAAAGAAAAAAGCCCTGGCTGGTGGCACAGTGGATAAGGCCCTGACCTGTGAACCCAAAGGTCACTGGTTGGATTCCCAGCCAGGGCACATAACCAGGTTGCAAGCCAGGTCTCCAGCCAGGTCTGTACCTGGAGGCAGGTGAAAAGCAACCATACTTGGATGTCTCTCTTCCTCTCTGCCTCCCTCCCTGCCCTCTCCCTAAAAATAAGTAAAATTTTTTAAAAAATGTTTATCGATATTGAAGTAGCGATAGAGATTAGATATAGATACATAGATGTAGATGAAGATATATATTTACATATGTGTGTATACGCCTATGTATTTACCGTGTCCCACATTCTTCATTTCTTACCAAAGATCAAGTTTCCATCTGGTATCATTTCCCTTCAGCCTGAAGATATTTTTGTAGTGTTTCTGGCAGTGAAGGTTTGCTAGTCACCAATTTTCTCAGTGTTCATTTATCTGAAAATCTTATTTTATTCTAGTTAAAAGAATATTTTGACTGAACACAGAAATCTGCATGGATAGGCTTTTCGTTCTTACTTTAAAGATGTCACCTAATTATCTCCTGCTTTTCATTGTTTCTGATGTGAAGTCAGCCATCATTCATATTGCTGTTACCCTTTAGTCTACATTCTTCATCTTGGTACATTTTATATTTTAAACCATAGAATCCTTTGTTGCAGGTGGTTTTCCAATACATTGTAGGATGTTCATCATTATGTCTGTCCTCTACCAAATCTTTTCAATGAGTCCTCACCCCAACCCCAATTAAGAAAATCAAATATACCTCCAGAAATTGCCAAAGTTCTCCAGGAGACAAAATTATCCCCAGTTTATTTTTGCTTCCTTTAAAGGGTGTTAAGTTTTGTCTGGCAGGCAGTTATACTGATCATTTTAAAACTTTCAGAATGATGTTATCTTTTCTATGGTAGGTATATCTCCATGTCATCCTAAGCTCTAGGGCACATCCCTTAGGCTAGGACTTCATCTTTCCTTCCAACTTGTAGTCCATCTTTAATCTCAACTCAGTGCTTCGTGATGCTCAACAAATTCTTATCACTCACACTCAGCTGGTTTCAACATCTCTCGACCTGGCATGATCATAGAAGAAAGAGATAAACAGGAGCCCTGGCTGGTAGCACAGTGGATAAGGCGCTGGCCTGCAAACCCAAAGGTTGCAGGTTCAATTCCCAGCCAGGGCACATAACCAGGTTGCAAACCAGGTCTCCAGTCAGGTCTGTGGCTGGAGTCAGGTGAAAGGCAACCATACATTGATGTCTCTCTCCCTCTCTTTCTTCTCCTCTCTCTGAAAATAATAAATAAAATCTTAAAAAAAAAAAGAGAAAGAGATAAACAAAAACATTCATTCTCAGCCTTACCAAAAAACAGCGACTCTCTGCTAAATCTCATGAAGTCTTTCCTCCACATGGGCAACCCAAGACTTAAGCAAGGACCCGCAGAGAATCTGCATGAACACTTCTGCTCCTCTCTGCTCCCCTCTGCTCCTGTCCCTATGCTGGAGCACATGTCTTCCTAATACATTCCATGCAAATTCCAGATGGTTCCACAGGCATGATCTCTGATCTCTGCCTTCTTTACTTGATGATAACACAGTTCTCCACTCTGGCTCTGTTTCCATGTATGAGTTCTGACCACTGTTACAAGGCAAGAAGCCAAGGTAAATATGGAGTCACGGTCCTACGCTTCTCTTCTTTCAGAGAGCAGGCCTTGTGTCATCTACTGTCCACTGGCTCAGGGCAGCTGCCCTGTGTATGCTGTTCAGCTCTGTTGTTGTGTAGGGTGGGAGAGCCTATCTGCTTCCAGTTGTTCTAGCAAGGCCGTGTGTGGAAGCTCTTCTGGCTTGCCATAACTTTTCATAATAGACAACATAGCTACAATGACTCTCCCTTTTCATCTTGGTCTAAATAAAAGATGTCTCATTATCCTCAAATCAAACCAAATAAAATACCTTGTAAAGAGAATGAACATATGTTCTGGTTTTCTAACGTATTCCTTGTTAATGCCTAGTATTGATAGCTCCCCATTTTACTTTCAAATATATTCTTGTTTTGGCAAGAAACATTACATATTAATAATGATGATTTTTAATGTGAGAACCTTACATAATCCAACTTTATCTTTACCACACAATCATTTTTAATACTCAGTTTATCTTTTTCAGATTTAATATTGTAATTTCTTTTCAGAAATATTGCTTTTCTTTGGCAATCTTTAAGTTTGTATCCAACCTACATCCCCATTTGCTAGTGTTTTAAAATAAATTTCAACATGGCAAAAAATTAATTTTGCGAAATAAGTTGCCCAACATAAACCATATTTCTATTAGGGTATTTCTTACACAGGAAAGAATGTATTCTATGTACTCCCAAAATTCTCCATTTAAAAGACATGTTTATTGTCAAAAGACCCCAAATTGCTCTCCTTGCCATGGCTGATGGGATTAACCCTGTGGGTTCTGTGTCCCTGGCCCTGACTTGATATGGCTGTGGTAACAAAGTCGTGGAGTCACTATCAGAGGAGGAGGTAAGACTTGTTCTTCCATCTTGAGCCTCTTCTCTGCTCCCCTGAAAAATAGTCACTCAGGTTGTAGTGATCATGACCTGGCCTTTGGGAACACACTCACTAATTTAGATATGCCCACATACCTTCAGAAACATGTCCTATATTTTATTACATTAAGAAAAGAATGAATCTTTAGTAGAACCATATTTGAGGGTAAATGTGATATCTCAGGCCATAAATATTACTCCTCTAGATAAAGGTGGCATGGTCTCTGGACTGCATCTCAGGCCACACAGGCAATGCCTTGAGAGCTCAGTAAAGAGGGTGGAAAGCAGATCCTTTTTTTCATTACTTATTTTCTCTGAATACATGCCCAGTTAATGCACACTGGCCACCTGAATAGTCACATAGCTGTTATCCAATCTCTAAGTTATATGTCACATTAACAGTTATGTGAACTGTTAGACCTTACACAAATATGTTGTTTTTCAATCTATTTCTTAGTCAATAATTTATTATTTTTATGTTTTTATATTGAAAACGATCCATAACCTATTTACTGTCAGATGTGTACCTACAATGAAATACGGAGAACACAATTCATTAAATAGAAGGTTTTCTTTTACTAGGCTTTTTATAGAAGATTCAGACTGTTAGGGAGAGGTACTTGCTTTGACAAAGTACAACTTGGGTGTTGTAATAGTTCCCTTTTTTTCTGTAAATTTTAGATTTATTTTGCCTAGATATTCTGCAAATTGTGGTTTCTACGTTTCTACACCAAGAATCTACTAAATCACATCAGACCATTTTTATATGACGGTTGCAAATGTGTTCTTTTTTTTTTTTTTTTTTTGAATGTTAAATCTGTTTCTATTTTTCAATCAATTTAAAATGTGTAGAAAAAGTGTTCTGATTGTATATTATCCAATTTTCATCAGCTGCCGGAAGGAAACGCTGTGAAAATCTGTGATTTAAAACCCTTAAAACTTCTGCTTGAAATGCATGTTTTCTTAAGAACATTAGATATGCAAAGTATCTTAAACAGAATTTTGATGTCTTTATTAATAGCATTTCAAAGTTTTCAGATTTAGACATTCACCGATTTTATTCTCCTTGAGTTCCAAGGTCACATATCTTAGACCTTTAAAAGTTCTTCTTTTGGGAAATAATTGGAACTGCCAAGGAAGCTGATGAACGAAAAAGATATAATTACTGTCCTTTCTAAGATTTAATGGAAAAAAATGCATTTTATGCAGGCTATATAAATAACCATAAATATCAATAAACACATTTAACCCATTGTGTGTAAATCACTTTCCCGTAAGCTGTGTGAAATACAAAGATCTTGTCTTCCATGAGGCTGTAATCTGGGTGAACAAATTAAAATACACATGCCCGAAGGTTGCTCTGCGCAAGGGCTGCTGGGTTGAGACAAGCAAAATACTTTTTTCTCCCTCTAAGGTTTCACAGCTGAAGTGAGCTTTGAAGTGAGGTTAAGAAATGGAAGACATGCCGAATAGGAATTTATGAAGAAAATACTATTGAATAGTAACAATTTTAAATGCAGTATGTTTTTATTACATCTAAGCAAACTAAGTTTGGTATAAAAATGTTGAATATATAAAATGAACCAATTAGAGCAGATGATTTTCTTTTTTATAGCTTTAGTTGGTTTCATGCTAATTTTAAAAATAGAAGCACTGGAATTCTATGTTAATTAGGGCTTTATTTAGTTTCACCTATTGTCAGTTAGCATTCATGTCCATCCTCAAGTAAGAGATTGCCAAAAAATATTGTCATACACAAGAGGGGACTTAATTTCTCACTTGAAGACAGTCCCATCGGGTTACAGGAGCTCCATGATGCTATTAGGACCTTTTCCAGCCTTCGCCCTGTGGTGTTGGATTAGGTCCAATGTAGCAGCTGGAGTTCCAGTCATCAAATGCCTCTTCTGCGCCCACAGCTGGTGGAAGGGACAAATTGGGCTATCAGTCCTTCCTTGAAGGAGGCTTCAAGGACTCACCCTATATATACTTGGCTTATAGCTCAATGACCAGATCTACTGCAAAGAGGTGAGAAAATGCTGTCTTCTAGATGGGCGCCTGGCTGCCTAGACAAAGGTTAGGGTTTGGGGATCCTAAGGACAGGAAGGAGATACTGGAGACTAGGGTGAACACATAATAGTGGTGTCATTCCTACTAAGTGCTTTTCAACTCCATGGTCCAGACTGTGGCATTACTAAGTGGAAATGAACCTGGCTGACATTGCAGCCTTCTATAAGGGACATTGTTTACTGGGGTGACCTATTCTGAGCACTAAAAATGTCACTCAGTGCTGAGTTGGCTTTAGCCATTCCAGTTACCAGACTGTATGAAGACCATGAAAAGTTTCTTGAAAATAATGAAACCTAGAAGGAGAAGGACAGACATTAGGCTGGTCGGTTAACTTATGCAAGGGTAACTGTCATTATTTTGGTCTGGATAGTTAGTGTATCAGTCCAGGACTGATAATTATTGAACTAGTATATGAGCAGAAATACGTGGGCCAGGTGCAGAAATCCACACTACCCAGTGACCTCACTTCAGAAGAATGAACTATGTACTGTCTTTGTACCTTACAGGCAAAATAATAATAATAATAAAGTAAAATGCCCTGAGGAATTTTCAGTGAAAGAGATTACCTCCCAGCACATTAAAAACGTCTTCAGTGACCCTCTGAATGGGTTTTGAGGACCGTAAATTCCCATTTCTCCCAGCAATGCATACAGAAAGTAGGTAGAATTGAGAGAAGGTATCACCGCAGTGAAGAGAAATTACTGCCAACTTAGAAAACCAGGTTCCAAGTTACTGATAGGCTCATGATCTATTTTCCTGGGAATGCATTTATCTCTGCAGCACCACCTAAACTTGTGAACACATCATTTTTAAACACTAGTGTGCAGAGAGACATAAGTTAATGAGATTAATTTTGCTTTTACTAGAACGTGTCCAATACTCATCTAACTCATTTGGCATCAGCGATCACAGTGTAGAAATCCCAGGGCCCTAACCGTGATCTTGAGCAGAGATCTCTTCCTCTTTCCCCTTATGAAATCAATGGACACACCTGTGGCACTTAGTTGACTATACATTCAATCAATGTGTGATCAATTTAGTTGATCAATCAAATATGGGCACCTGCAGACATGTCTCCAGGCACATACGACTGGAGTTAAGGGAAAAAATAGGGTTTTTTAAAACATGTTCAGATTGGGTTTTCAAAATAAAATAGGTGAACTTATTTTACGGTGTCTCAGTTCCTTTTCCAAAATTCAGCTTTTGCATAGTCAGTGGGGATAGGGTCAATAGTACGGGATGCTCATTTGCATTGCCCTTCCTGTTCTCTGAAATAATTTATGATAATGCTCATGCGATTTCATCATATTATTCATTCACTTCATAATTGAAACGTTGTTCAACGCTGCCTCCTGTTGATTCCTGACCTGTACCCATCAAAGGCACCTTTCTCCACCCCTCTCTCCTTTCCAGCTGAGAAAGTGAGCATGTTTGGTATACGGTGGTAACCTGCGTAGATGATTCCAGCCTTACTTATTTACAAAGTGGAAATTAACTCCTAGCTTCTGAGAAATACATGATAGATTACTGGATTAAAATTTTCTTAAATTTCAAATACAGTGCGAATTTTTTTTAAATTGTTACCAAAAATGTTTAAAAACATCAAAGACCATTGGGGAATTAAAATGTGAACATGCGATTACAATTCAACAAAAATTTGTTTTTCATTCAAAATAAACAGTGATCCGTTATAACGTTGAAGTTTATGACCCAGTTTTTAGTAAGCAAACAGAAGGAAAGCAAAGGACACAAGATCACAGAGTATCAGGAAAGTGGTCAGCAAGTAGAGCCATACCTGGTACTTAAAAGGTGCTGAATAAAAATTTATTTAGTGAGATCTACGTCCTAGAGTTTGAAAGCAGATTATATATACACATACCTATATGCTCTCGATTGAGTAAATATTCCCATAAACTCACAAAAATGTCCAGTTTGCCTAGCGTGTGACAAGCCCTTCATCTCTTGAAAACATTAGTAAAATCTATAAAACAACCAGGCATGACTTCAATGGCACAACTTCCAGCACCTGCCCAAATGAATCTAATAAAAGGCCAAGGTCAGATCAGTTCTCCTGTCCCTGAAACACGAGTCGCATTTTGTTTACTACATCTTATCATCCTGTTACTTTACCCGGGTCATGTGAGTAGATAATGAGGCTGACTCTTCAAGCTTGTATATGATAATAACCTTGGACTCAAAGCAAGAATTCTAGAGGAAGGGTTTCCTCCCTGCGCTTTCCACTTAATGATAACTTGGCACTAGTTCTGCTCTGCATTCCCGGGAAGATTTATTCCCTGTGCTCTAGCACTATCTAGGAGACCATTTGGGGATAGGAAATTTTAGAAATTGTCTACAGAGGCAGATGTAATGAGCCAATCAGTTACGTTACGTCTCACTAGTGTTCTGAACCCAACACTGATCGTTGGAAGGACACCAGTGGAAGTAATTAATTTTTTTAAAAGTTCAAGAGAAGGGGAAGTTAAAGAGAATAAATTTAAATACATCAGTTTAGAAGATAGATAAGCATGAATAAATACACCAGGGAAAAGTGATATTTGAAGCCAAAGAGGGGTAATGTTTATCGACTACATGTTATGGTCAAAGCCTTATTCTAGGTCCTAAAATACATCCAGTAGGTTGTAATGTTTTGACCCTCTTAGCTTGTTTTGTTTTATGTTTATTAACAACAGTAGCACATGCTAAAACTACAGCCAGACGATCACGCACAACTGGGACTAAGTGTACTTATGGAGTCTTGTAGAATGATGATGGAGACAGCTCCAAACGTTGCTACCCTGTGTTGACCGTTGGGCTTCCTGAGTTTTCTACAATTTGGTAGCCGAGTGAAGTCATTGTAGGACTACAATACAGGATAAACCATCACTATATTCCTCTCTTTCTTGGGCCTTCTAGGCCATGATATGAACCTAAGCTTTCCCTTTCGGGCTTTGGATGACATTCTTCCCAATTAGCATTATCTTTCAAATTACTCCTCACATTTCTATAACTTCCGTGATTCCGTGCACTTTTGATTGAGGGGGGTAAATTGCACACAGTTCAGAAAGTTAACTGCAGGGCAAATACACCCTCGTGTAATTTTGCATGAATTCAGGAAGTCCAGGGTGTCAGTTGAAGGATAAATACACGTTTTCAAAGACTTCCGCCATCCAGAGTTGGGCAGCATGGCTCCATGAGAAGGAAAATCCTGGTAGAGGGCATCTGCTCCGTCCTAATAATACAGTTACAGGGAGGGACAGAATCAAAATGAGGATCAAACGGATTAATTATGCCTCTACCTGGGACCTGGGAATTAATTCATTTTGTTTGTTCCTTCTCACTTTGTGTACTCTTGGGCTCTGTCTGCCAAAAAGAAATGTGAAATGAGAAAGAAAAGAGATCATTTCTCTTTCCTGCGTGTTGGAATTTCAGTCAAGGATTCCAGGACGAGGAGCGCTTCCTAACGGTGGGGCCTGCGTACCATCCGTCACCTGGACCCTCTTCTTGGAATTAGACACTTCATACCCGATGGGGCCCTGTGTTCAGTGCCCCCTGGTTGAGCTGGGACAACGGAAGTGAGCAGGGAGGACTGGGTCCTACTCCTGACTTGTGTCGCCGGGACACTGAGCTTCGAAGACTTCGTTTGTAAAATTAGGGGATGGGAACGAATTCTTTCCAAGTTCATGCAAAAATTCGCTCTTTCCGTGTTACCATGGACTTTGGTTGTTGAGGAGGATTTCCGTGATCTTTAACATTGTGTTCAGTGAATCCAACGCTTCCTTCCAAGTGGCCTGATCGATGAGTGAAGTTGAAAAGGGAAAAAGACAGACACAGTCTGGAGTCATTCGCCTGGAGCAGGAGTGGCAAACACAAGGCCCTCCGCCTAGTTTTATCTGGCCCGTGCCTTGTTTCGCTTAACTGTGAAGGAGTCGTTACATTTATACAGTCCTAAAATTACATTACTTCAACTATTAGATTGAATGAGGGCCCAAAAGTACAATAAAGAGACGCAGAGAAATGGGGTACAGAATGATGTCAAAACAACCAGCCCTGGCTGGTGGCACAGTGGGTAACGCGCCGGCCTGCGAACCCAAAAGTCGCTGGTTCGATTCCCAGCCAGGGCAACATAACTAGGTTGCAAGCCAGGTCTCCAGCCAGGTCCGCAGTTGGAGGCAGGTGAAAGGCAGCCATACATTGATGTTTCTCTCCCTCTTTTCCTATTTCCCTTCCCCTCTGTCTGAAAAATAATAAATAAAATATCTTAAAAAAAAAACAACCACCGAAGTCAAAGTCACAGAAATGTACCTTGCATGATGTTCATCACAATTTTTAAATTACAATTTTGGTGTTTTTAAAATATATACACATGATCCTGGGGATTTTGTCCCTATTCAAGATTATGGCTAGTATTGTGTTTCATTCTGTGTTCCTATGCAATTGCGTTCATGGAATATTTGGTTTTGCAACATATCTTTTTGTTTGTTTAGTAAGAGACCTTGTTCATGTAACATTTCTCCAACCAAACTCTGAGCTTTCCAAGAGCAGAGCAAGGAAACCAACATAGAATTTTCTACCAAAAACCCATACATGTGTGTGCACACATGCACATGTGTGTGTGTGTTTAGTTTGACTGAAGAGAAGTTCATCAGCTCATCCAAATCATCAATGTGAGGCACAGTCTACAAACTTAATGAGCACACGTAAAACATTGGGTTCAATGTTGCTGCTCCAATTACTTTCTACGTTGTCACAGTCCACCTCTTTTCACCATGAATTTGAGACAATATCCGATGTAAAACAAACAAACAAAACCTATAGTGAAATAATAAACTATAAATGTAGAAAATTAGTACCTGGGATGAGGAGAATGGAAATATGCTAATCATAATATGAGTCTAGTTACTGAGTATCATGTATATATATAATCTTTCTTTCTTTTAGCTCTTTGGTAGCCAGAGAAAATAAATGGAGACATACTCAATTACAAGGTTCTCATTAAGGGATAGGAGAAAGTATACTGGTCCCTCAGGAGAAATGACACATTTTGATAAACACATTAAATGGTTGTGTTCTGCAGACAAAATCCCGTGGAGCTAGTCTCATTATTTACACTGAATTCTAGCAGCATCAATTCTTCTTTTCATGGCATACTGACAGGTTTATCTACATTGTACGAAACTTTGCTCCCCAGATAAGTTAGGAGTTATTTGGCTAGCCCAGTTAAGTCGAGGTCTCCTGTTGGAAATATAATAATAATAAAACTAAACTAACTGACTATTGTGGGAAAATATGCATAATATGAAATTTACCATTTTCACCATTTTTCAGTGACCTATTTTAATGGTATTAGTACACTTGCAACATTGTGTAATCAGCACATTATCCATTTCTAGAAATTTTTCATCAGCCTAAGTAAAAATTTCAGACCCATTAAATAATAACTCCCCATTTCTCCTCTTCCTAGCCCTTACATTCATTTTCTGGTTCTATGAATTTCCGTATTCTATGTACCTCAGACAAGTGGAATCATGCAATGTTTGCCCTTTTGTGTCTGGGTCCTTTTACTTAGCATAATTTTTTCAACACTCATCCCTGTTGTAGCATGTGGCAGAATTTCATTCCTTATAACTGGGTAACATCCTATGGTGTCCTTTCTTTTTTAAACATGTCGTTTTCTTTTGTAGTCTTATGTTTCTTCCCTCTTCTTTCAGTTGTCAAAATACTAACAAAAGATTATAATGACATCTGCCAACCTCTCAGGTACCACCCCCCATGAGGCAGACCACTGTCTCAATGACTTCGGGTACCTCAGTAGTTTACTGTAGTATTAATTTCCTTACCTATTACAATTTGACTTGAAAAAAAAAGACTGTTTCTCTCTTGACAACTTATGACACCAAATGCATGAGTTTTTCACAGCCAATAGTTCTCCAGTTCTCTGCACACCGACTGGGTGTCCTACAATTTAATTCAATTGACACTAACTACCTAGAGTTAGTGCAGACCCCACAGGTTAAAGGTTCAGTACCCAGAGACCACCTTGCACTTGAGGTGCCAGTCGCCAGCAGCGGGTCCCCAGGTGACCTACACTTTGGCCTTCGCTGCCTGTCAGGGTTTCCCATGATCCTCTCTTCAGATTCACTAATCTCACAGCCCGTAGGCAAGCGCTTGACTTCCTCCTGCTGGTTTATTATCGGGGTGACCACAAAGGATACACAGGAACAGCTAGACCAAGAGGAATGTTGGGTGAGATCCTGAAGGGATCTGTCCCCCTGGGGTCAGGGTGTGACCCCTCCCAGCACGGGGGTGCCTTCCCCAACCTGGCAGCTCTCTGAACCCCATTGTGTAGGGCTTTGATGGGGGTTCCATTACATCCGCATGATTGACTAAATCACTGGCTGTGGGTGATTAACTTAATCCCCTGTCTCCAGAGGTCAGGGGCTAAACCTAAAAGTTGCACCCCTCCTAATCACCTGGTTGGTTCCCCTGGCAACCAGCCCCCACCCGGAAGCCATCCAGAGGTTTTCAGCCACCAGGCATGTCATTAACATACGTTTAGATAAGGTTGAAATGGGTCTTGAATCACAAAAGATGCTCTTCTCACCTCGATCAGGACATGTCAGGGTTTTTAGAAGCACTTAGCCTGTAACCGGGAAGAGGGATCAAATACTTCTTCTTTTTAAAGTTTTGCTTTTCAATTACAGATGACAGTCGATATTATCCGACACGGATTTCAGGTGTACAGCACAGTGGTTAGACAGTCATAGTTAGCGTTCTTCCCCACCCCTCCACCTGCTACCCTTCAAATGCCCACTTGGCACCATAGGTGGCTACCAGACTGTCACTGACAGTATTTCCTATGCTGTTTACATCCCAAGGACCATGCAGGGGACCGGCTGACGGTGGCCAAAGGAGAGGGTGCTCGTGGGGCTGGGTGACGAAAGGTGACGGGCTTAAGAAATACAAATGGGTGGTGTTGCATTTCTTTTTCTATCGTGATGGCACAGACCTGGAAGTTTCATTGCAAGCAATGGGGAAAACATTTAAATCTTATTTTTTATTTTATTTATTTCTTTTAAAGTTCCAAACTGTCCAGATCTTGGTATCGTAGATATTTCAGGTGACACCTTTCTTAGGACTCATCTTACTGCTCTTCTTTGTAGTCGTCTTTGATCAATACAGTTTTCAAGAAGCATTTTCATGCTGTATCATTTGCAAGCTTTGCAAATTGTATTTCTTCTCCCCATGAGGTGAACAGCTAACTACTTGAGTCCTGACAGTGTCCACTAGCTTTGGTCATCAAAGTTTCTGTATCTTGTGGAGTCTTAAGGAGAAAATCCATGAAGCACAAAAAACACAGAGGTTCCAGATATTTAAATCAGGGACTAGAATTTAAGCAACAAGGGCATAAAAAATAATAGGCCTGTACCTATGCCTCCTTTTATTTGAGTTCTTTAAAAATAATGCATAGGGACCAGGGCTTATCTCAAATACAAGGTCTTAATTCACAACTATGGAATGCATATTGAATGAATCCTAATTCAAAAATTAAATATTGCTTATAAAATATTTTTCTGATTCAGTGTACAGTCCTCATATTTTACAACACGCTAACATGCAACTGTAATGTATATTTTCACTGGGCCCTTCTTAGAAATAAAATATTTGAAGGATAAACTTAAATAAGCTTGCTATTGTTCTAAGTATGAACTTGAAAGAACAGTCCTGTATGTGTCGTAATTTTGAGCCAAGTCTTTTCTGTGAACATTTCCAATACCTAGAGCAACCCTTTGGAGAAATTTCTTCCAGCATTTTCTCCTACAATTTTTGCTTTGCCAAGATTCCCTAATAATTTTGAAAGTAGATAGATGTCAAATAAAATATAAGTGTGTTCTAATTCTGAAGCAAACCGATGAAAGACATATTAGTCCAATACATGAAAATTCATTAATTAAATGCATTTAAGTCATTTAACCTCTTGGAATTGGGGTAGGGGGAGTCTTTAATTTACAGTGTTACTGCTTAACATATGTCATCTACATATCTGATACTACATGTTATATAAATTAAGTACATTATGGACATGTTCTTAATACTTAGCCATCCATTTCCACTATTAAGGAAAATCTCAGATTTTTTTTCTAATTTCTCATGCCTTCATTTCATATGCAAATGAAAACCTAGTAATAAAAATCCTAATTTAAAATCTTACATTGTTACCAGTTTAATTTTGATATTTCACCTTCCTAATAAACTTTGGGTTACTTATCAGTTTTAATTCGCTTTAATCCCATTTAAATTCAGTGATATTTCTAAAACTGGGTAATTAATAGTTGACATTATTGCTGGTGCCTGACACCTGCTTCAATGTCCTTTACCATGAGGAAAGTTTTCCACGGAGCCAACATAAATAAAATCTGGAAGCGCGAGAAAATAGCTCCCGTGCAGAAATTTGGCACCTAAGAATCCAGCAGGCATCTTAAATGCTTTCTGTCTTATTTTGTGAGTTCTCATGCAGTGCACCTGAAAAGTTTTATCCCTGTTCGCCTCACCGACCCCAGGTGCCCATCGGGCTGGGCCATAACGGACCCCGTGCAGTCAGGCTGACCAGTCCCCGCACCAGGCTCGGAGCTCCGGTGGGTGACTGACTGGGTTTACCAAATTTAAGTAGCTCTTTTTACATGTATCTAAGTGATGTTTTCAGCTTTATCGAAATATAATTGACCCATAACATTGCGTAACTTTAAGGTGTACGTAATTTTTTATAATGTAGGACACTTATAGCCAGAAACTGCATTTAAAATATGCTGAATGGATTAATAACTAAATATGGCTTACTAGGTTGTTAATGTATACATAATAATATACTCAATGAAATACATTAACTTTCTAATGAATATTTTCAACATCTCTTTATTGGGAAATATATTATTTTTTAAGTATTTTTTTCTTTTTCAATTAAAGTTGATGGACACTATTCTATTAATCTCCTGGTATATAATGCAGTCGTTAGACATGTAACTTAAATGTGATCACCCGGATAAGTCTGGTACTCACCTGACCACATATTGTTATTGCAATATTACACCCGCATCTCTATTCTCTTACTATTCACGTGTACTTCTTCCTGGCTTCCCCTTTTTCACCCACCCCCTACCTCCTCTCCCGCATGCAAACATCAAAATGTTCTCTGGATCTGTTTAGGATCCCTGTTCGTTTAGGTGGCCAAGGGTCTATCCCACAGTTCCCTTTTTCTCATTGTGTTTCTCTTCCTTGTCCTTGCCAACGGTCCTTCCTCCTGCACGGGAAAGGGTGTTTGTGTTTCCTTGAATCATGCCTTCCATCATGTTAGCAAACGCTTCAAGTGTTTCCAAAAGCATTTGCTTTCCCCGGTATAAACCACCACGACCTTCCAATGCCAGTGCTTAGCATCCAAGAACGGGGTTTCTGTCCTGCACTCTCAGCCTCTCCAGCTCCAGGACACGCACGATGGTTTTCTACCCCGTGGGTGTTTGAAACTAAGACGCAGCTTCAAATTTGGGAACAACCTAGGATAGGCTACCGTGAGGTCCGAAAATCTCTCATTGAGATCGCTCTTTCTTGCTTAAAATGTCAAGATTGGACGTTTAGCTTTTTCATGCCTATGATACATACACTACTGTATATAGGTGCATGTGCGGAAAATGCAAGCTTCCAAATTACCCAATAACCCCAGACTACTGCCCTGATGAGGCTTACCTGCAGTTTGTCATCTTCCAGCCTCTTGCTCTGACGGAGCCCAGTCTTGTCTACATTTTTAGATCTAGAGCCTATGAACGTTACAAACGCAAATCAAATCAAATCCACTGTTCCTGCATGGTACGCATTTGTGGTATTGTTGGCCTGCGATCCGTGTTATTTAATCGGGTGGTAGTGATCGCAGAGAACAGGCATGAACAAGTTCATAGTCTGGGTAATAATTAGAAATCGATCCTCAATTCACGATGTTCCCCTCGACCATGCTCATTTAGCGCATCTGAGGAAAACCATGCCAACACGGTAGAGAGCGCCTAGAGTTGCACCACCCGTCATTGGATAGTACACTGCTTTGAGTTAACGCAGACATCAGCCCCTTGCTGTATTTAGCTGGTTTAATGATCAGAATGGTCACATTTTAGTTATTAGCCCAAAGGGCGCATGCTGGGGTTCATTGTGAACCTGTGGTACTCCTTGATACAGGTTACCTGCTGGCCAGACACGGGTCAGCTTTGTGACAGATTTCATGTAAAGGCACACTCCTCTGATTTAGAAACAATTTTGGATAGGAATTGGATATTCAAAAGAGAAGGAAGGAAGGAAGGAAAGGAAGGAAGGAAGGAAGGAAGGAAGGGGAAAGACGAAAGAAAAAAAGAGAAAAGAAAAGGTTACTTAAATACAAAGCTGTACAGTAGAAAGAAGAAAACTCAGTTATAATCTTGGTCTCTTAAACACAGGACTTAATGTTGATAGAGCTTTCTAAATGTCAATAGTCGGTGTTGGGTTTTCTTTTTTCTTGTTCCTCATTTGCGCACTTAAGATGATTAAACCCAAGCTGTTTAACCCACTGCCTGTTCCATTGTTAAGAAAAAATCCGTTTTTATCATCACTGTTCTAAACCAAATAAAATGGAGTCCTGCCCATTCTCACTTAAGTTTTCAGATCTATGTATTTAGCAGTCCGTATGCTGAGATTTTGTAGCGGGAAGGCCCAGATATAGGGCAGAACATCCCAGGGAGTAATTACACTGCTCTCAAGGCTCCTATTTTCCTGGGTGCGATCGCTTTCCCGAGGCGGCAGTGAAAAGAGCGAAACAACTCCTTGGGAATCGCCGCCCTCTCCTCCCGGTCCAGTTCTAATAGCATTAAGGAAAATCTAAGCATTTTCGCCTCACTCAACACAGCTCTGAAAGGGCTTTCACTTGGGAAGGCGCACTCCCAGTGGGTGGTCCACACCCTTCTGAAGCTGCCAGACTTGAAAGTAAGATGGATTGTCCCTGGAACATTAAGTAGGACGGGGAGCAGATGAAATTCAAATGCGAAGGTGCAGCTGGTCAGCAGCTCAAAAACTGAAATTCGTTCAGCCGAAACGCTCCATCCCAGGGAGAAACACACTGACGGGGGTGGTTCCTCGTTCCCTGGGAGGAGGAAAACGCATCTAACTTAAAAATGGATTTTTTTATTGCCTCCCCGGGGGGCAGTCCTTTCATCTAATTTTGTGAAGTCCCCCAGAGAACAATCAGAAAACTTACTCGGCTTCTCTTGATTTCCCTTCCTGCCCCCCTTTTGACCAGATCTCTTACAGAACTCCCCACTTTTCCATCCGTCTCGCTGCCGTCCTCACCCAGGTCCTTAGATTCTTGCCTGGTCAGCAAACCTTGAATCTCCGTCTTGTGTCCGTCACTCTCAGACGTGGCCACACAGAGGGTCGTTTTTGAAGTTGAGGTTGAATGTATGTGATCATCCACAATGAAGCCCTCACCTCATTCCCCTTTACCTGTTTCCTGAGATGCATAATTTGGAGTCACCTTCCTGGCTCCCCTCTGGGCCCACACCCATTGCCCACCCCCACCATGCGTTGTACACAGTTGCCCTAATGTGGACCATTGCCACCTCATTTCCCTTTTTCAGTAGTTGACGATCTAGTTCCTGGGTGTCACGGCTTTCTGTCACGCAAGTTCTCCAGGTTAGTAATAAAGTCACGTTTACTGTGTATTTTCTTTGTTCACAATCTATCCTGGCTCCTTTTGGCACAGAGAACAAATCTAAGACCCTCCAAGCAGCAGTTAATAAGGGCCTGTCTGAACGGACTCCTTTTTATGTTTTCATGGCCAGGCTCTTTGCTTCCGTTTTTCTGTCCCCTCTTTGTACCCTGGACAGTCCTGGGCACCTGTCGCAGCCCCTCTGGGGGTGGTGGGTGGGGGTCTGCTGGACCACACCAGCCCGTCTTGAGTTTTCTCAGCTTCTTGATCTCCACAGCATGACACATCCAGGCTGAAGCTCTGTACAAATGGCATAGATTGCTTCCAAATTGTTTTCTGATGTATCATGAATATATAAACTTCCTCTCAAACAAGATTTAACATTCCTGAAGAGGAGGAACTGTGAATTGTGCCATTTTAAAAGTGTGAATCCTACCGTTGAATTTAAAAATAACTATTCCTACTTTCTGGGATGTTCCCCAATTCAGTTCTTTCTAATCCCTGCGTGAGTATCAGGGGAACTGGGTTTCTAATGGCATAATCAGATCCCATGTCAAATAAATGCCATTAAGAGTGTTATTAATATAATTCTGTATTCCCAGAGATATTCTGCAAGGTTTATATGAACTCTCATTTATTATAAATACATTGAAGCCTGCTTAAATGAAAAAGACCAATAAAAATGAATCTAAAAATGACAAAGAATGATGTCCTATAAATGGAAGAATTAATACCTGCATTCTCATGTAACTTTGATCAAATGTATAGAACTGTGACCGTACTCATTAACCACACCCTGAACTCGTTCTGTGTTTTCTTATGCTCAGAAACTGCACACCTGTAGAGAGCATCAGTGAACACTGTCCCCCAGTCATACTGCTAACAACTATTGACAATCTAGGTCACATTGGGGAAAATATGAAGATGGACATTATTTATGTCTCTAATCCTCTTAAGACCCTTCAGGTGATCTGTGGGGTCCAGATTAGGTATCAATGAATGCAAAGATGTTTGCCTCTGTAGTTTGGTCTATATGATATAAAATCCATTGACATTTATAGTTGTGATTTCATGAAACCACTTTTCCCAAATGAAGTGTTCTTGGGCGCACCAAAGGAAAATGCTGCTGTTAATATTTTGGCTCATTTTCACATTTGATTTGTATTAGGCTTGAAAAATGCTTGAACAGAATAAGAAAGCACAGCCATAGAATGAAATATTTTGGCAACACAAGACAGTCCAGCATAGTACATAACCCTCCTGATTTTTCACAGAAACCTTTGAAATACTTTATAACGTTTTCACACATTTTAGAAATATATGGTCGAGCGCTATGCATGGAATGAAGCATTTTTATTGCTCATAAAAATACCAACAAACAAGCATCAAACATTTTGTGTGATATATGTAGAAGAAAATAATCGGGCTCATTATTTCTGTATACATTTTTTAGAAGTTAAAAATCTTGGGATCTAGCAGGTGAAGAAGGGTAGTCTCTGAACAGAAAAAGCTGCAATGAAAATGCCATCAACTATGGGTTCTAAAACGGCTGGCTAATGAGCTGATTTTAGTTAATCTAAGAGGCAGCAGGGTTATTATCAGTTTCAAAGTTCCTAACGAGGTAGTCACATTATCCTTTCATCTACACTGATACGGACCAGTCATCGCTGAGATGCAGCATCTTCTACCGTAAATGTGTGAGGGCTTCGGAGTCAGAAAAAAGCATTAGGACAGTTCTAATTCTGTCAAATGTCCATGCCACCTGTCCTTCTCAGACCACACCCAGAGACATTCTCATTTATATGCCTGGCATGACCAACTTCATCAAAAGGTAACCATACAATAAGAACTTATTGGAGGAATGACATTATCTTACCACCATCAGGGAGTTGAGCAAAATAGCCATCGGTTTAGCGTATTTACAAAGAGAAGGGGTGTTTGAAAGCAGGATTTTATTTTTAGGGGTTAGGATCCTTCATCCAAAATTGCAGAAGAAGGTTTGATGTTTTGAAAACGCTTGGTTTATCAAGATCGGGTTAGGGTCTTGGCAAACGGACAGTCACCCAGTCAGTGACAGTGGATGGGGAAACAAACAAGGAAGGTTAGAACTTTCCCAGCTGAAGGTAGAATGTCATGTCAGAAAACGCAGATGCCACCATAGGATCTGAGAGGCATCCAGTTATGGGTGTCTTGTTGTCATGCATACACACTTAGGCACACAGTGTGAACACAGGGGCTAATGTCCATAAACACGGAAAAGATTAGAAAATTCATTAAGCAGGGTCCTTCGCTACAATTCCATTGTCAACTTTAATCACTGTCCCAATGAATGTCTCCTTTAGCGAATCAGTCTGCAAGTAGTTATTTATTCATTCGACAAGAATATTTTGTAGGGCTAGCTTCTGCTTGACCTATAATGTAATTTCTAATACCTCCTTCATTTCATTCTAATAAGCAGGAGGTTAAGTTTAGCATATTAACATAAACTGGTAAATCAATAAATGCCTACTAACTGGGTTAGATTTCATTCCCTGTCAGGGGAAATAATGTGGTCGCCTTTCACAAGAATGTATCAGTTGGCTACTGTGTTCATTTTTAGTGAGGGCTTAAACAAAGTGAACATTTTCACAAACGTAAACATTCGAAAGGCTTAGGTCACTCCGTAGTGAAATAATAAATCTCCCTGCGAATCGGGCTGTAAACAGAACCTCAAGTCATGACTGTGTTATTAGCTCTTCCATTTCTAAATATTGACTCAGCGAAGTCGAAACAGCTTCGAGTTTCCTGCATGCCCACCTTCCCAGCCACCTACTACCTGTTCTATCCCTGTTCTCTGCCCCGACTCTTACATTCTCTCCCTCTCTCCCTCCCCCTCTCTCTGCCCACTTTAAACTTTCATTTGTCACAATTCTGCCCCCATACGCAGAAGTCTGCTTCATGCCCATATTTTCCTTGGCTTGTTTAAGGGTAGTTGTTTTTCTTCTAAGCTCATTCCTTGACTCTACCCCTACCAGTTGCTTTTTCTACTGTTATTTCTACTTTGTTTAGAACGTCAGCGCTGCCTGTAAAGGGTATAATCTCGGTAGCTTCCCCACCCAGCACCTCCGCACACAAGTTCCGGATCAAAGGGCTCCTGGGCATCAGAAGAGAGCAAGCTTGGAACCTGGGGAGATGCTGGGAGTCATTTGCTAGGAAACGAGTGAGCCCATGGCCTTTTCCCCACCTGATGTAAAATCTAGAGAATTGGTTCAACGTGCGTTTTGTGTAACATACAAACGATCTGAAGTAAGAGCCGCCGAATCCCGCGCGACCCCCATGTCATTGCCTGTCAGGTGGAACGTGTTGAATAAGCTCATCACGATCCCTGTTAGGATGGAAATGTGTTTCTGTGGTATCGCACAGTGAACTATGATTTTCCTACAGCGGAGAACAGCGTCCTGCAAAGCACCCTGCAATGTCTGAGAATCAACATTTAGCCTCTGCGTGTCATCTGGGACAGTGCCCCCCATGTGCCCCCACGTGCATCTCGGAGCCAGATGGGAAATAGGAGGTGCGAACACCCTGGACCGTGCTGCGCGCACACCCAGGGAAAGGGGATGGCCCCACACTCTTGAAAAGTGCACAGTTGTATCGGGCGCTGGGTGTGTTTCCTGTGAGTGGAGAACCGGGGTTGAAGTCTGCTGCTCCTTTTCTTTGTTGTCCCAGCCCCTGGGTGGCTTTTCCAGAGGGCCTGCCTCTAAGCAGACGCCAGCTCTCCTTTGCTGTCTCATGCAGCTGGGCTTCCATCCATCCCGAAGGCCCTGCCTGGTGCTCATCATTTTGTCATAGGATGAGCTCCAACTTCGCCACCAGCATGAGAGACCCCAAGGTCCACTTCTACACGGGGGAGATGCTCTTCCTGGAAGGAATCTTTCAGAAATTTCCTATGACCACGTGCAGTTTTAAGTGTCCAGACTTTCATCTTGTAACAAGATTTCAGAACAGTCATGACTCAATATTTTTCATTCGCATTTTTTCAATAGAAAGAGTCTTTTGAAGATCTTGCCCTTACTTCTTGTGTCTTGTGGTTTTCTTGCTCAAAAGGAAGAATAGTCAACCTAAAGAAAAAGCAACTACAAAATGATCAGAAAATCTTGAATGTCGTGTCACTTTTATTTCTTAATTGAAAAGAAATCTCTTTACCAAAAAAAATATTTTAAAGCCATGTAGTAACATTTTTACTTCACCATATTATTCACCTTAACAGAGATTTTGGCTTTCTACATGTTTAAATATTTATAGTGAATGTTTTCAAAGATTGAATATAAAAGTCATACAAGTTATTGGGACAGTATTTTTCCCAGATAACGATTAGAACACCTGTGAAGTTTCTATTAAGTTACTTTTGATGCTATCCCCCTTCATCTCACAACTTTTGATTCTTTCAATTACAATTACTAGATTCATAGAAAGACTAAGTCTAGAGTCACATGGGAAACATTATCTTCTTGTCTTTAAGACTTAAGTAGAGTAACTCTGTTTTGGTTTTGTCGTTATTTGCTTGTAGACACCATAAATGAAGGAGCATTTATGAATTATGGAAATCTGAGAAACACAAAAATATGTGGTATAGCACACACAATAAAAAGAAAATCAGCAAAACTTTTAAAGCCAATTTTAATTAATTTTTTCTTTTAATATATGATTCTAATAGTATCTCATCAACTGTTGTGCATATTTTATTAGAGAAATAAAACCTCATTTTTCCCTGCTGATCTTTTTAAAAACTTAGAACAAATTTTCTATTGGTGGTAGTATTTATCGATGTAATTAATTTAGCAGAGAGCTGTCCCCATACACATAATTTTTATAAAAATAGCTTTCATGCTGCAAATTTTCACACCTCATCAGAACCCAAGTAAGAATTTATCTTCAAAATTTGAGGAAGATCTTAAATCTTCATTAATTTGTGAGAACATTTAAAAGAAGCCTCTATTACCAATGCCAAAAATATTTTGGCTTTTTTTAGATTAACTCAAATTTAAATTTAGTGGGTGAACTTTTTCCATTAGGAATTTAATTAACAAAGTGAATAATATGCCATAGTTTATCACTTTACCTGTTTTTCTTTATCTTCAAAATTCAAAGGAATTGAAAGAAAATAAAATTGGGCTCCTAATGTAGTATAATCATCAGAAATTATTGCAATTAGAAACTAGGATACTCTTTCATCTATAGAAAAGAACCTGGGCAATTCAAAATATTTAGCAGTTCCAATGCAGGTGTGTGATATTTGTTTCCCATTCAAGATACATATCCAGTTTCCAACAGATAAACCCAGCGATTTAAAATTTCAGTCTTGACTTGAAGCTGACCCTCGTGCAATGTCTTCTTGAGGTCTCCGCGTCCTGTGAGCCCTCTGTCACAGCAGGAATTGGCCTCTGCTGTGTGCACAGCCCTCGGTGAAAAGTGCAACAGTGAAGGAGCTTCCCCCCCACCCCTCTGTGGGTTCAGCTCAAGAGAGGCATGTGCCTTCCCTTCCTCTGAAGAACCAAGGCTGCTGGGAGTGTCATTGGGAACAGAAGTGGAACATCTGGACGTTGCTAGTTTCTTTATTTTCTCCCGAACAGCCCGGAGTGCCCTCACCCAGCGAGCATCTTTCTGTCCAAGCCCTTGTGCACCCCCATGTGTCTGCACCACTCACCCCTCCGATTCTCCCAGGCACGTCGGCCTTGGTATCCCAATGTCCTTTCAATATTTTCCTTCTTGGAAATACTGAAAGATATTTCACTCCCGTGTCACAGAGCACAGTGAAAAGTCATTGTCACTCATTTGGAAAAGTCACCGGCACACCCTCTCTTTGTGATGACAACTTGGGAGAAAGGAAAAAGAGTAAAAATGAAAGGTGTCCAATACTTCAAATCAATGCCAGGGTGATGTTTTAATAGCCTGGTCATGAAGACATTTTCTATGTATTATTCTTAATCAGTAGGGTGTTAGAAAACCAAGTGGAATAAAATTTGCAATGATGACATCGTATTTGCCCACATTTTCCTTTAGCATATGTAACTGCCCAGGGCCGTTGAATGGTTTCTATTCCATTTAGTAGACCACACCCCTCGGGACGGTCATTGAAAGTGTAAGTAGAGTTTGCCTCTCATGATATTTCAAAAGAACATCTTGACCCATGCACCCTCTCATTCAGAGAGTGAGCTCCACCCAGAAAACTGAGCAAAAAATCTGACCTGTGTGCACAACTCCCACTGCACCCCAGTTCTCAAGTACAAAGAGGGGACCATGGATGCTAATTTGCACACACCTTCACAATCATAAGTCTTGCCACCTCCCTCCCCCAAAAAATAAATCACAGCCGATCTATAATCAAGAAACTGGTACTGTTGTGATGGGTCACATATATATTCTAACTCTGTGCCAAAAATACATGGATCTCAAATGGTAAATCAAAATTATGGAGTGTGATGGAAATTCCACAGCCGAAGTGACCTGCTGAGATTACTCACTGAGTGACCACATCTGCTGGCCATGCTAACCTCGTAAAAATCTGGGAACAAATTGGAAGATTCCTTTGCTGCCAGGGAAAAAAAAAAAAAAAAAAACAAGACAAAACACTACTCTTCACTCTTCAGCCTCTCCCTGGTGCCACCCAGAATGGGATCTACGTTTGAAGCTGAATTCAATGTTTGATCTCCTAAATGAAAGGAAAGGGAGTCAGTGTCAGCCAAAACAGGTCTTCAGATGAGCCTCTCTCTTGTCTGCAAGAATTATTTTAGAAATTTTCCATGGAACTCGCCCAATACCACAGAATGTGCTCCCTAGGATTTGCAGATATTTACCCAAAATGCACCCACCGGGCACATCAGCATCCTCACTGCCACTCTTCCCAGCTGCCCACCGTGTTTAAAATCATAGAATTTTACCACAATGTTTTCCCACTTTTGGATCTTGTTGAGTGTCAAGTCACAAGTTAAGATATAAAATACCACCAAGCATACTGGTTATATCAGAGTCATCCAATTATTATTATAAAGTGAATCTTTATTCTTCCCTCAAGTTTTCACATCCTTTTCTGCCTGGATACAATCTACCAAAAAATGGTCATTTTAGCATCTTTCTTTTGCCCTTGCTGTAATGGAAGTTCTCTTTCATATGCTTTAGATAATATACAACAAAGAAACACATCACAGGACTGGATAGTTTAATCCCATTTGATTTATATGATGCCAGACAGAAACGTATGGTGTGGCACAAAAATCTGTAAGTCCATATGTTCTAGACAAAGAGGTAAGTGTGTGTGTGAGAGTATAAGTGTACACACACATGCACACATGCACACACACACATCATTTGGATATGCTGCTATTTCCCCTTCC
The DNA here is from genome assembly GCA_004026585.1 of Noctilio leporinus. Lineage (NCBI taxonomy): Eukaryota > Metazoa > Chordata > Mammalia > Chiroptera > Noctilionidae > Noctilio > Noctilio leporinus. The sequence goes on along the minus strand of PVIW01002665.1, from coordinate 74,999 downwards.
TCCTGCATGTTCACAGTTCAGATCTGGCAGCTTGACCTTCAGAGACTAACGTAGATTTTATGGCTACGTATTTAAAGTCCTTGTCCAACATGAGAGAGACATGTTTCCTATGTATCTTAATAAAACATTGAATGGACTTCGGTATAAATAGCAACTATGGCCAAAAAGAAATAAGATAAAGGAGAAAAAACATATTGAAATGGTAAAAAGTGATTCCCCCATATAGTCATACTCAGTTTCTGCCAATGGCATTGGCTCTGAGCCCTGCACCCCTGCTAAGCATGTAGACATTTAAAGGAGGGACCCTGGGAGCATAGAGGGGTTCCCATGACATGGTGGGATAGTCAGGAGTCCCTGAAAGTTGTCTTTCATCCTAGAATATTTTAGGACATTCTGTTTGACAATAGGTATCCATCTTAGCACCGCCTGTATAAATATAACTGCTTAATTTGAAAATTTTGGGAAAACCCTTCTGTCCTTTTCACAGTTTGGTCACTGTATTCCATTAATGGTATCTTGCTGAGAACAAGCAGAAGCATTAATTTATGCCATAAATATTCATTGGATACCGTGGTCCTGTTCACCCCCATAAGGAAGCTTCTCTGTTGTTCACAGGGCAACTTGATTTCTGATTTCTTTCAAAACATAACTTCTGAATTCATGTCTACATGAAAATATCTTGACTGTTCAATTCTTCCACCAATTACAAGGCTAAAGATCTTGAAGGGAAGAGCATTTATATGATCACTGCAGCTTGCCAGTGCCTAGAATTGTATCGTGTCTACTGGGAGGGCTTTATAAAAGTTTGTGATGGCTGATCTTTGAGCAGGAGCATTTCTAAGGAAAAGGGTCAAGAGCAGGTGCCTGTAAGTACTTTTGGCCACTTCCTGTGCTGCCCAGAGGTTGAGGTAGCTGATAACAGTTCTGCCTTCCTTACAAGTTCTGGCCTCTGGTCCCTTTTGTTACCTCTTCTACTAAAAGCATCACGTTGTGTGAAGTACTTATTATTTAGTTTTCCTTACTTTACGCTCAAAAGGAAACCATGGAGGCTAAGGGAGGGAGCAGATAAAATGCCAAGGCTGCGCAAATGATGTGCTCTTCAGTTTCGTACTTGAACCCAAAGTCCAAACTCAAGTGCCTCATGGCCAGCCCAGGCCAGGCAGGAGGCTACAGGTTGGAAACCACACCGAGGCTCCTTGTTCTCGTTTGTTGACACCCAGAGCTGGGCGCAGGGAAATATTCCTCTGCCAGAGGAAGAGGCGGTCATGACATCACGGTGGGCTTCCCAGCAGAGACTCTGTGGAGCACCCACTTCGCCCCTAGCTGGCCACCACCTGGCCCTGGCCCATCCACGCCATAAAGAAACATTGACCCAGAGTTGCCCCATCTTCTGCGTCCTCCCAAGAAGCTGGGAACTCGGATTTTTCCATGAAATTTCCCCTCAGTTTGTCAGTGTTAGCTAGACACTGTCGAGCACTCGAGATCACGCCAAGTGTCCCTGGAGACCACGTTTAGCCCACAGACCACCTGGTTGTAATCCCGGCGCAAGTGCGGTGCCAGGTTGTAGCCGATGGGCAGAGGGGCGGGGGAGGTAGGCGACACCTCAGGGATGGGTTGAAAGGAAGGAAAGGCTCACAGGGGCAGGGCCGGTGCTGATGGAGATAATCACCCAGAAGCACCGGGAGGTGGTCAGAGAGGGGCCCCCAGAGCCAGGGGAGCTGGGCAGCCGCTGACGGATGCTTTGTGGGGAAAGAGACTTGGAGGCAGTGGAGAGAGGCGCTCGCATCAGCGCTGCAAGGTTCAGATGAAACATGATTCCACGCAATGCTCTCAAGAGCAGGGGGCGCTCTCTGCCTATAAAGAATTGTTTTATATTTAGTTTTTAATCATTGTGTAGTTGGTCTTTGTTGCAGTGGTATCCATTTTTCCCCATTGCCCTCCTCCGCCCATCCCTCCCATGCTTCCACAGTCAATGCCCACGCTGTTGGCCATGGGTCATTCATCCACGTTCTTCGTCTAGTCCCTTCCCCTTCTTTCCCCCTTTCTGCCCCCCTTCTCTGGTCACGTCAGCCTGATCCATGTGCCCATGCCTCTGGTTCTACTTTCTTCCTGAGTGTATTTTGTTCACTATGTCCCTGTTACAGGTGGGATCCTATGGTATGTCTCTCTCACCATCTGGCTTGTTTCACTGAGCATAATACTCTCCATTTCCATCCATGCTGTCGCAAAAGGTACAAGTTCCTTCTTCTTCCTTCCGCGTAGTACTTCATTGTGGGGCTGTACCAGAGTTTTGAGCCAGTCATCCACTGATGGGCACTTAGGCTGTTTCCAGCACTTGCTATTGTAAATACCGCCACTGGTAATGATGTGTAAAGAATTTAAAATTAATATGAAATTAAGTTTCTGCCCATAACAGTTCTGTGATCATCTCATTAAGATGATGTACATCTTCAGGTTCTTGATTCTAACTCCACGTTAGGATGAGGGCATTGAGCCTCGAAAGTTCTATTTTTAAATAAAGTCTTTGTTTGCGTGTTTATATCTCATACCTGGGGGTGCAGTGGACTGTTTGCCTCATTCTTTCCTTCCTTTGATTTATACTAATTTTACAGGTTTTATATTGAAAAAAAAAAAAAAACAGTTGATTTTTTTTTTTTTTTTTTTTTTTTTTTTTGGTGACATGGGAGACAGCTCTGAGAAGTCAGTGCACCTGTAATTTTGAAAGTTATTTTTGATGATTAAGAGCTGAGTGCAAGTTTCCCCCATGATAGTTTCCCCCCTGGCATAACCTTCCTGTCCTCAGACAGAATGCTGCAGGTTTGGGGTTTGTGCCATCACTTTAAAACTCATGTCAGGGCACGTATTTCTGTTCATGAGCAGAGCTGTCCACCCACAAAGCCCAACCAATCTGTGCGCTGCAATTATAAATTAAATAATAATTTAATTTTAAAATATTTAAACGTAATACTTACATTCCATATTGGGCAATATATTTTGAAGACAGCCATTTTCTGATGAATGTTTTTAATTTTAAGGCCTCTAATATAAGGAAAAATAAAACTGACATTTTGGACTATTCTGAATTTAGGAGCATAAACAGGAAATTTCAGGGCCTAATTTTTGAGAATAGATGCTAACAGGATAAACAACATCAAGCCTGTCATGATGCAAAAAAATGTTTTTTACCCTGCCTATGATATTTTAATATGCGTTCTACAAGATACATAGCAAATTTAACTTACAGCATAGAGTAAAAAAGACTGTTACACAGTACAGGTGATAAATGAGGTTATCATAGTTGTGTGTGTGACCCTTAAAAGGTGAGCAAACTAAATACACCTCGAAGGGAGAGCTATTAACCTGAAAGCGGATTACAGATTTGATCTGTGGGAAAATAATGCAAGCAAGGTGTAGAGGCTTTTATTAATACTCACACTGCTTGGCTACCAGTATTAGAATATTCAAACATAACATGTATAGGTTAGCTCAATGCAGAGTGTAGAGAATTCTTATTTTACTGATGTTCCGACTTGACTCCTGCCTTTCCCTTTGGAATTCATTTCTTACTATCTTACCTCTAGTAACTAAAAGAAATTATTTCTGTTGCTTAAACAGTCTTCAACCTACGATTTTCTCCAACCTCCTATACTCCTCCTTACCTATCTTTGCTCATATTATTGAGATGACAAATCATGAGGTAAGTCAGACATGAGTTTAAATTCCAGTTCTGCTATCTATAAACTGTATCTTGTGTAAATTGTTTAATCTCTGGGTTTCCTTATTTGTGAAATAAATACCATATATGGTTATTTGTAGGGACTAAATCAGATGGGTGGCTTATCATAGTGCCAAATATATATATATATATAAAATATCATATCATAGCTTATTAAAGGGTGACACCTTCAACAATCTGCTAGTGACTCAACCACAAACACAGGGAGCCACAGATGAAGAAAAAAGAAAATAAAGAAAATAAAACAGGAACAGGGGTAGAGATGTGTCATATGCAGGGGGTTGGGGGGCACCTACGTATCCTCAGTCATTCCACTCTGGATCCGTCATTTAATGAGTTTTGCTGTTTAAGTCCAGAATGCCCTGCCTATCCTAGCACAGGAGGACACACATTCCTTTTCTAGTCACGCGTGTGACAGTGCACATTCGTCTTCCTTACCGTGTTCCGTGTACTCCGACTGCTATGTCTTGAGAAGCATTTCCTCATCAGCCACGCACAACCGTGTGACTTTTAAAGAGCGACTTGATAGCATTCCATCCCAGTGACTTTCCACAACGTACAGCCTGCAGACCTTCCAAGACCCCTGCGTTTATTCCCGGTCTTTTGTTGTTCAGTGCAATGCCCCAGCACGTGAAGTTTCACTTCCATCTTAGCAAACTCTGCTGAGTACATCCTAGCTCTCTGATTAGGAGCAACAGGCATGTGACTTTGTTGGCAATTGATTTCATCTTAAAAACATCCTTATTTTTTTAAATCTCCAAACCTCTCAAAACCACTGCCCATTTTACAGACAAAAAGAAACAACCTGGAGAATGAAGAAAGAACACTTGATTAGGAGGCATAGAGAAGGCACGACTAGAACTTAGGCCTCCCTCCGTTCTTCATTGCTTTCTGTCATCTGAAGCGGAGTGTTCACTGAATCACACAGGAAAGGTCACTGGGAAATTGCGCATCTCTAGCAAATGGAGCGGGGTGGCGGCTGATAAGCCTTTGAAGAACCACACAGAGGGAGATGCAAAGAAAGACACGCTGCGGTTCCTTTTCCCCATGGACCGACCCCTTTGGAGTTACAATAAAGTCAGGCTTTTCTCTTTCCTTGTTTACCAGGTTCTATAAAGGGAAAGATGGTCTGTTGATGAAAATGATGACAGATAAAATGTGTGTGGAGGCTGTAAAAGCTTCTCACATCTGGAGCAGCGGGCGGCCCGGGATTGGACTCTGAGGGGCGCGCAGAGGTACCTAATTTGAGCGCTGGTAAAAAGTGAACTTGGGAGCAGCTGATTCAGGGCAGTTATCTCGGGCTCCAGGAAGTTGGTGGCACACAAAAATCCACCCTACACATGTTTGCTGAGTCTTGTATCCTGATGAAACGAACAGGGATGATTTACAGAAATATATTAGACACAGCTGTTTTTATATACAGCAGGATATTACATGGTATAGCACATAATGAGCCACTAAAGTGAGCAGAAGAGTCTTGCGAATGGTTCGGTAATTATGTACGTAAAATACACAGGTAACATGCAAACACCAGTGGTATAGAAATCAATTAATTAGATAAAGTGTCAGGTCTACTGCAAATAAAGCATTTTTCTGGAACCTAAATATGTCTTTATACCTCGGCCCACCAGAGGAAATATCTACAAAGTGAACCAACCTGACACTACGATGAAGACACGGATGGGGTGGGCCGAGGCTGAGCCCATCCAGTCACAAACGTTACCCCGTGGAAATGGAAAGCTGGCGCCCATGATGGTGATTGCCGGCACCCCGGAAAGAGGTCAGCTAAAACCCGTGTCTCAGCATTTTCACGAGGGGGGTCTAGTATGTCGGACCCCCAAGTTTTAGTAGGAGGTTGCGTTCTGAGGCCCGGGAAGTCCCTTCCTCACGGTGCTGCCAATCTAGGTGGGGATGTGATGATCAAACTCAAGTCCATCTCAAGTGCAACCACGAGGTGCACAGGAGTTGGCCGAGCAAGTACCGCTGTTTCCATCATGATGGCAAGTCAACCTTCCCACTGAGGGGGTCGCAGAAGACATTACCAAGAAGAAGACCCTTGGAAGAGGACTAAGGCTGTTGACAAATATTAGTAGTTTTTTGAAGGAAGTAACCTGAGTCAGGACCTACTCAGGGAAGGGGAGTCTAGACCAGGCGGCAAGGTGCGAGGAACACAGTAGGAGGTCAGGCTGAAAGGGGTTGGAGCCTGTGGGGCTAAGGGGTTCCGTATTGTTTAAAAGACCCAGTCACTCAGCATTTTCACCAGGGAAGCCACGGGGTGACAATGGCACTTTTGAAAGATGGCTTTTATAATCATGATAAAATGGATTGGAAAGAGGAGGTTGCGAACCAAGCCTGGTACAATGGTCAAGGTGCTACAACCCAGACTCACGCAGCAGCAGGGCCACGGAAAGAAGGGACCTAGGGAAGCACGACTGTGGCTCCGGAAAAGCAACCTGAGACTTGAATGCTAATGAGAGTGAGCCAGACGGAGAGAAAGAAGAGAAAAACAGAGGTGCCACTCAAAACAGGGCTCTCCAGCCAGTTCTAACTTCAGACATCTTGCCTTTGCTCATGCGGAGCCCTCAAAACTGAGGGTCTTCCAGGGCCCACCAATGTCTCCTGACCCACCTCAGTTACCTCCTCCTGACAGAACTGATTCGCTGATTCCTCGCTTCTGTGCTTCCAAAAACCCCAGGGTTGCTAGTGTGTGATTAGACCACATTTTCTAACTAACAATTTGCGCACACATCGTGCCTCCCCTACAGTGGTGCAAAATTGAAAAGAGAGTCATATTTATTCTTACAGCCCCTGCACTTCGCAGTGTCCACTTAGGTTATTTTTATTGCTTTTGAAAGAAGAAAGGAATGCATAAGTAGCTACTAAAGTGCGGGGTGTCTGGGGACAGGCAGAGCTGAGCTTGTTCCAGGCCAGAGCGGAGGAATGACGGAAGGGAAGGAGGAGGAAATTGCTGGAGCTGTACCCTGAAGGAATCGGGATGTATGATGTCAGCATCATAGATGCCGGAGTTTTGCAAAGAGGGTGAGACGCAGCTTTCCAGCCAAGCCAGGGGTCAAGGACAGCTGACCATGAATGAAGTGAGGGCCACTGAGGCCCGTTTCTGTATCAGGGATTGGGGCAGGTGCTTGGCATGCTCACTATGTATCTTACAGCTTTACAACTTGTCCCTTTGCAGAAAGGCCCAACCCCCAGGGTTTCAGAGCCTGGTTGTGGTCACAGAGCTGAAATCCCGACCCAGGGCTGCTTCCTCTAAGGCTCGTGCGCTTTCCATGGACACACAGAGCAGTTGGGGTTGGTTGCAGACCATGTCAGCATATCCCAGGAGAACAAACCATGGTACACGTGTGTTGTCAGGAGGCCAAGTGAAAATCCTCTGTGGCACGTCCGGGCTCAGTGAGAAGGCAAGTGAAGCCAGGATGCAGCTTTAACGAATAGAATCCTGTTTTATTCTACGGCATGCACCAACTTGGGTGACAAAAAAACAAAAAACAACTCTGTTTGGTTGGAGGTAGACAGCACGCTTCTGAAAGTTTCCAGCACTTTCCCTAGGGTTCTGGGAGAAGGTATTGGTTCATTTACTTTACAAACTTTCATGAAGCAGTTGCTGTGAACGCTTGGTATTGTGAATTCCCTGTAAAGCAGGCAGAGTCCCTAGGGGACAGGCATTTTAACGGAGCTTGGATATCAACAGAACAACGATGCTGCATGGTGAAATATGCTACGTGGTCAGAGTGAGTCTAACAAAAAACGAGGTGCAGCAGTAATGGATCCGGACCTGAGAATGTATGTGAGATCTATTCTCATAAAGAGTAGAAGGGCAACCCATGAAGAAGAGGGATGGAAGGACAGGGGAGGAGTAAGAGGAACAACAATGAGAAGAAGGGGAAGGAGAGAGAGACGAGACCAGAGAAGAGGAAACACAAAAGGCTGCGAGGAGCAGAGCTGGCTCAGAACCCGAGCTAGTCAGGCCTGCGTCACATGGGAGGATGGAACTCAACACAGGGACCAAGGTCTACCATGCTGACTTATAGTCTGGGAGATGGCTCACCTCTGTCCCCAGCAGGCACAGGGAGCCGCGGTGGCCTGAAGAAAGCTCTGTTGCTGGCAGTGTGATTTCACAGGTTAAATCAAGTTTCTTTACGAACGAAAAGCCTTCGGTAGTTTCTCCTTAATGTTGGAATAAGTATACAATCCAGACCAGGAACCTCATAATCATACTCATTTGGTTTCCACCTGCCACTCCAGTTACAACTCCTGGCGTATGTATATACACACACACACATTCGTTCATGGGTCATTGCTGGTTTACCCCAGAATCCAAAATTAAATGATACATTCTCGGAAAGCAGGGACCATATGAAACCCCCAGGCCAAATGTAGGAAAGCAACACATAAGTAGGTTCAACACATAAGTAGGTCAAGTAGGTGACGGGAGGTGACTTATCTGATGTAAGGACTAACAGGTAAAGAGGCAAAGGTGTTTCTGAAATGTCCAAAGAAAGAAAGAAAGAAAGAAAGAAAAAGAAAGAAGTGTTATAAGTAGAAAATGAGAAGCATGTAGAAGAGCTATTTAAGAAACAAGCAATACTTCTTAGAGATTTATTTGGGTGCTTCTGAACAACTGGAGAGGTCTCAAAAAAAACATTTAACCAGTTCCATTATTGTCTCATCCTCTCCAATTTTGAAGAAATCCTTTCTCAGGTTTCTATAATATCTCCCAGCATTGGGGTCCCTTTTTCTACAGCTATATATTGAGGACCTACTATGCGCCCCGCACCTTCTAGGTGCTTGATAAACACCAGTGAGCAAAGCAAAGATCTCTACCTCCTTGGTGCCTAAAAATTTGCAGAAAATGAAAAGTAAGGTATATACCTAAGTATGCCATATTGTATATGTAAAAGTGTTTTATGTGGGAAAAGGAAAAATAGGGCCGGGTGAGGGGGAACCAATAAAAATAGCCTAGTGGCACCACACCAGTTATCTGGAGCACATAATTTTAAAAACACCTCTTTTTTTTGCCTTACTTTTTAACAGAACCCAGAAAACTTTCAACTGAAGGTGTTTGATGAAATATAATTGCTCTCTTCTCATCTGCATCCTGGAGGTGAGACCTACCAAGGCAGGGCGAGAGCCAGGTGCATGGGGGTCAGGCATGAAGACCCCTGCTGCATCTCGTGGCCCCCAGGGCAGGAGGAGCCCCAGCACCCCAACCTGGGTGTCTGGTACCTCTTCCCGAATGCCTGTGTGATGCCTTTATTTCACTCTCCCGAAAACAGTGGAGATGGTCTCAGGCTACTTTTCTGTGCATTGCTTCCACTGGTTCCTTCTCTACAATCTTGAGTGGCCTTCAAAAATAAAACAAAACGCAATGAAATAATAAAATAAAACAAAATGAAATAAATAAAATAAAAATCTTTCATGGCCTTACTTAGCCACGTAAGAGCACCAAACACTGGCTTTTATTTGTGGGTGATTTTTAAACAATAACTAGCTTATTACGTTTAACTTTTATTCATGAATTAGAGTTTTATGGCTTTCTGTATAACATTGATTAAATTTGTATATTCATCATAACAGCAAATAATGCAATAGAAGATGATAAATATTTAATAGATTTTCCTTAACTTTTGGAGAAGAGTTGCAGCAATTTAAACTATTCAGACACTGTTTACTTAGAAACAAACTTTACTGGAACTGAAGATAAATATATTTAAAAATCTTTTTTCACCACTTAAACATTAGAAAAAAGAATAAATTAACCCCTTCATTTTCATAATCCACAAGAAGTCTATTTTGGGGGGTTGAAAAAGAAAAAGTTGTCAAGTAATTCTAATTATTTGAATCAATGCTTAACCACAGAAATTTAAAAGTTAAACATTTAATTATTTTTCTTATTCCCAAACTGCAGTGATTTGTTTCATATTAAACACACTGATTATTTTGGTTTGGGGCAGATAATACTTTAAGGTGTCTATATGCTTTCAATGAATAAATCAGCTCCATAAAATCCTAGATTTCTGGCTTCTCTTTAAAAAGAACAAGGTACATCAATACTCGTTCCCTCCTGTCCAAATGCTTCATTCATTCCTACAGTCATGTCACCCCTCTGTCTTGAGAGCATATAAGTGGACAACTCCAATCCACTGACCTAAAAAAGAAGAAGACAAAGTGCCTACTTTCCCCAAAAGCTTGACATATAGTCAGAAATACTACTTTAAATAAATAAATAAATATTTAAGAAGGATTTTAACAAAGTAATACATGTGTTTCTTCCACTGCATTGATGTTTTAGATGAGACACCCCCTCCACCCCAGAAAGAAACCCTGAAACCACCACCAATCCCCGAAGACCTGAAAGGCATGCAGGAGAAACTGAAGGTTGACCAGCTGAGCGAGGATAAGAACCCCTTTGGGAAACTCATGAGCTGTGACACCATCTGTCAGGAGAGGGGAGTGTTTCCTGTAACTCAGTCCAACTGAGGGGAACTTACACACAGCCACCCCAAAAGTTCCCTCTGTGTGTGTGTGTGTGTGTGTTGGGAAGAATAAATTGATATATTTGAAGTTTTGATTACACCCAATTCAGCTCTTTAAAAGCACACCCAAGTCAGTATTTACTCTTCAACCTGAGAGTAATCATCAAAGTATGAGATTACTTGAGGGTTCACGTTGAGGCCTGGCAGGGATAAAAAAGCTTGTGGAAACTAAGTTGAAAGGTAGCTAGAGAGGGAAGTAATGAAGTTGTTTTCTGTAGGTGCCCTTCCTAGTCCTGGTTTTTCAGGGAAGTTACGCAAGGTGAGGCCTGGCGCAAGGGACACCATGGCTGGACATCACAGCGTACAGAAAATTAGTTCAGAGGAGAGAAATGAGTGTATGTTTCAGGGCAAAGCAATTTGCACGGAAGCAGAGAAAGTAATGGAAAGGAGCCTCTGATGAGAGACGCCTTGGGAGCTCAGACATAAAATCTGGGGACACATCAAATCATGGCCCCATTTCCTCAATAGTTCAGAGGGTCACTCCGTATAATCCACTGAAAACTGTGGATTGGTTTTGGACTAGAGAATAAAAATACATATGACTTCAGAGGTGTTGCCTCCTCTTTCAGAAATATGTATAAACTGCCCCAACAATCCCCTTTATCAGCCTCCACCACAGTGGCAGACACCAGGCAAATCAAGATTAACTTAAACAACTACATTGGCAGGGGTAGGATTCTAAAGTTAAGGAGAAGTGAACTGACACCAGGAGCGGAAATGACATGGGTAAATCATTCTAGAGAAGCGACGGGCGGCCAACAGATTGTCTGAAGAGAAATAGAAGGCATAGCTCTCTCCAGAAGTTTCTTGTGTCATTTTGAGTGATACTCAACTAAACATAGGGAGGTGTTCATGGTCCTAAAAGCAGAGATTTGAACAGGAAACCAGTGAGTGAAGGCTGTGTCTCTGCCTTGTTGTACGTACACCAAATTCCTGAAAACATGGACACTGATTCTTGGGAAAGGCAGTTCTCTGCAGGTCTTTTGGGCTCTTACACATTTTTCTGAGTTTGTCAAGAATGCAAAGCCTTGACTGCTCTTTACCGGGGTCCTTTTTCAGGGTCCTGTTTATGGAAAGCCACCTTGTCAGGTGATATTATGTCCACCTCTGGGACAAAGAGCAGGTGTGCTTACTGCTTGCTGTGAAAATGACAGGCTCCCCAAGTTCAGGATTTTCCAGCTGCAGGTGCCCCCACAACACAGCGTGAGGGGCTTCTGTTGAGATTTTCTGTATCACCTTCTTGGGAGGACAAAGAAAACCAACATAAGCATATGATACTCATGCTGCTTGTCACACTTGCAGTGACAAAGTCCTTTGTCTCTGATCCAGGAGTTGTGTGTCTTCCTCACCCTCCACGAAAGCTTGACAGGTGAACTTACTAGCCTGACAATTGCACTGACCCTCGCAGGTGCCGGCAGTCTCAGGGCTTCTCTGGCTGGATAGATTATTCCAGAGTCTTCAAGAGACTATCTGAAGTGCTCTTACATTAGTCTTAACCTCTCTTAATTTCTGGAAAACTGTGTATGCCTCAAAACAAACTAGTAACATGTATATGCCTGCATACATCACAATCTTCTGGCTTCGTTGGGTTTCTTCTCTAGTGCTCATTCTTTAGGTCCCATCTTTCAAATAAGCGTCAAGATAGTTTAAATTTAAGTCAGCGAGTTCTCATCCTCTGAAACCTTCCAACTGTTCCCCTTTTCACCAGCTTCCTTCCGTCTCTTTCTGCTCCAAAGACCTGCTGCCCACTCACCAATGCATGAGAACACTAGGGCAGGAAAAGCGTCTGGGTCTCTTACTACTCCTGTGACACTGGCTGCAGTGTGGACATGTCAAAGAGTTCCCTCAACATGGTAACAACGGATAACCAAATAAATATCACATCTGTGATAGGAAAACTATTGCTGTGGCTGCAGTAAGATAATCAGGAGGGTGAATAGCCTTATTCATGTCAAATACAATAGTATTTTCAATAAACTCATGACAGAGCATCTTCTATTTATTTGGAAACAATATTGAGGACTTGTGGAAATGGCAACTTTTTTTCAGATTCATAGAGGCATGAGGAGAGATAGTGACATAATTATAATTGTATTAAGAAGCACGGTTGATTGGTTGTCAGCACGCTTTACATTTCGCAATCCTGGGTGTTTTTACATGATAATGGCATAATGACTGAAATGAACTTGGAAGTTATTCTTAGCAGAGTATCACAGCAGAGGGCAATCGATTTCTGCACAAGCTAGAAATGCAGTCCTCAACCTTATAGGTTATTGTAAATGCAAAGCACAGATTCTCATTCATAACTACTTAATTAAGGAACATTATTGGTTTACCTGTAATTGCTTTAATTTATCACAGTGTTACCATTTATAAGTAATATGTTATATTCTTCAGTAGTTTTATTGTAATTACACATAATTTACTATTCACTTTACTGGATTTCTAATTAGCCTCTAAATATTCTTGGTTATAAAAATGAAAATACTATTTTAAGGAGGATAGGATAATTAACAATGTATTAAATCTATTGGCTATCAAGTATTTACCAAACAATAAAGTCAGCTAATTTAGACTCTTTAGTTGGTGAGTTATAAAATTTTGTAAAATTATGAAGCACAGCCTAGTCATACCTTGAGGTGCTAAAATTAATAAGCTTCTGTTTCAAATGAATTTGGTTGGCACCCTAGCCCATGTTATTATTTAGTGACGCTACCTCCTTTTGGGTGATGGCACTGGAGGGGGGACCAGGAGACTCATCAACAGTCATGCTTTTAAATGAGCTTATTTTCTCTCTTTACAGTTTTCAAGGTACCTGACTCAGTAGGTTGAACAATGAAAATCCCAATCAATGGAATCTTTTGTATTCCAGGGAATTGGGACATATTACGTGTTTTTTCACTATTTTGAATTTTTGTGGAAAGTTTTTAAAAAAGTTTTGTTGTGGCCTGAAGCCACAATAAGCCCAAGTCACATGACCGGGCCCTTTTACGTAAGAATGAAAGACACGTGACTGGCCTTAAGTGTTTCGTAAACTATGCTCCCATGCACAGTGTGTTTTGAATGGTCTTCAAGCTTCAACATCGCCTCTATACCAACCTGCAATTTCTATCATTTGAAATAATGCTTTGGAATAGGCCTTTCCCCAGAAATCTTCTGTAAATGCAAATATGTGCTATAGCTAAAACATTCATCATTAATCCTTAATATTAAATTCATAGGAATTTATCTTTTAAGTGAGATAACATCAGACTGAAGAAGTAAAAGGAACAAAGAAAGTTCTAAGTCAAAAAATAAAGGAGAGATAGTTAGCAGCAGGGAGTTCTGCTGAGGGCCAGGTCTAAGCAAAGGGCCATGAAAAGGGTATGTGTGGGGGGGTGTGGTCACCCCCAGGAACCCAGAGGGCCCTGTGGATCCTGAAACTTCTCCTATCCCCAGCCCTTGAAGAAGCTGCACTTCCATTCCTTGAATCCACATGGAACTTTCATAACTCAGGATAAAAATAATTGATTGTAACACTGTAAATGGAAGCAAAAGGGACAGTCCGAAAATCACAAAGTTCATGTGCCGTTCTAGCCATCTCACCCCCAATGAATTCATCTGCATTGAAACATGGCTCTCATGGACAAAGGGGTCCCCATTTAGAGCAGTTCCCCAATCACACTCAACCCGTCAGCTGATGCGACCTGTCAAAGGGACGGTCTATTGTATGGTTTTTGTCCTCTGATATTGAAAATGCCCACATGTCTACCCAGCGTCACTTAATATGCAGAGACTTAACTGGAAGTTCCAAAGAATGTGGCCGTTTCAAGGGCCCGAGGGTGAATAGGTCTGTCCAGGCTCTTACACGAGTGGTGTCACAGAGGAAACCAACAAAGCCCTGTTCTGAGGACTTCCAGGGCCAGTTTGGAAGCATTTTAGGATAATGGAGCTCATTGTAACTGGGTTTGACCTGGAGTTAATTCATAGCAGCAACAAAAAGGCCCACTTTTAACCACACTGAATGTCATTCTGGCCCACACCAAGCCTTTGAGTCAGACTACCGATGTCACCAAAATACTATGGGGCCGATTAGCTAGTTTCATTTAATCAGACTCAATGTATTTTTTGACTATTTTGAGGCAAGGACTGTGCAATTAAGATGTGTGGGCTGTCTGTGCTTCTTTCTCTTCTAGTCTGTCTATGATCAGCCTGCTCAAGTCAGCTCTTAGTTTACATTATAAATGTCTCAATTATTCTTAGAAATAGGTTGATTAAGTAGATTTTTCAGCAGTAAAATTCCCCTTTCTTTCTGAGTGTTCGTATGCGTGGTTTTAAATCACACTCAACGTATATAGGAGTATTAGGTTGGAAATCGACGCTAATCGAAGTTTAATGGCGCTCATAAAGGGTAAGGACATGCCATACCTCAGTTGATTGCATCTCGATTAGGACGCAGAAAGCTATCCCGTTTTTCCTTCTGGGTCTGACTCGAGTCTGTACAGTGTGCTACATAAGTGGTTTTCCTTGGTTTTCTAACAGGCGGTGCGTATTAATATTTTAAATTGAAGTAATTGCTTCTTGCTCAGCGATGGGTTTCATTTATGAGTGTTTATCCTTCGCACATGGAAAGTATGGTTAATCTAAGTTAAAAATGGGTTCTTTAAATAGCTCTAATTACATTCTGTTTATATTTGTATGTATTAGACACTTAAGATTTAATCGGTAGCAATTCCAACAAACCATAATGTTTATTAGCTGGTTTTAAATTATTGTTATGGATGGCAGTTGAATGAAAAAGTAAATGATTTTTCTACTATGAAACACAGTAAGTAAAAGATGAACCAAGGTTTTTAAAAAAACAATTTTTAGCATGACTTCAAACTTCAGAATAATGTATCAGAAATAGTTTATGGGAAGGTCTTTCTTACCATTTGTTAACTGCAGAGGTATGAAGGAAAGCTGGTCTCTAATGATATGAAATTAATGCAATTTTGTTTTAGAAGATTATTAAGCTCTTAATGTTCAAGCGTCAGAAAGAGAAGGGAGAAAAGTTCACATTTTAAATTAATATTAATTTTACTTTAAAAATAAACACTAGAGACGAGAAAGTTGACCTTTTTTCATGTTAAAATCCCATTTGTTTTAGGCTGATGTAATGCTAGCTTAAATGAATTTATTTCCTTAAATCCTATATTTTGTGGAAGGAATGCCCCTACCTTGGGGGAAAACTTCTGAATTGTACCAGCTTGTCTCTCAGGGCATCAAGGAATAGTCATTGTACTGACATTTCATTTTCTATTTGTTTTCAAGATATGCAAAATGAAGTATAAATCAAAAGACATTTTATTAATAATAACACCTGTATCTATATGGAGCTGTAAGAATTTAAATAGTTTTCTAAATGCAATACTATTCCCAGAGAGGAAATTCGTAGAATATTGGTTTTACTTTATACATCAGAAAGCAGTGACCAAAATATTATGACTTTTCGTCACGGTAGGTCAGTGATAAAAACAGAACAAGATTTTATACTACACTTCCTCACTAACATGTTTAATTAGAAACATGTTAGTTTCTGTGTGACCTTGGATAAGTCACCCAACTTCTTGTACAATAACTTCCCTACCAATAACTGTAGAGATAATAGCAGTAACTGCCTTATAAAGTTAGAGTTAAATAAAGTCATCTACGCAGGGCATAGGAAAGTGCCTTCATATGACCATTCAGTATTGAGACTGTATTCATCTCTCTCCCTCTAGCTCTGAGCTCTGTCCCAAAAGCTTTAAGCCACCATAGTTGGCCACTTCTTCTTTGCAGAATTTTCCTCACTCTTTCTTTCTTTTTCATTTGGTTGCTTCCCTGGAGCATGCACTTGATAACATTATTCCTAACTCAATATGAAGCCGCTCAAATGCAATCTAATCTTCCCCCTGACCAGCATCAGGGCTCTCCTCCTGTATTTGTCTCCTGAAGCCCACCCGCCCATCAGGCTGCCCCTCAGTCTCCATGGGCTTAGTGTGCCCAGGGAGCTCACCTAGGTGAGTGGCTGTCACCTCCTCTCCTCTCTAACCACCATGTCCTGCAAAGCAGCCTGTATCCCGGCCCTTCCTCACTGCTGGGCTCCACGGTTCCCTCTGGCCATTGGCTGTTTACATTTTCTTGGAGTGCACTTCTCCCACAGCTGGCCTTATGGAGGTCTCCCCCTCCTTCTAGGCTGAGACAAACACCGTTTCCAGGACAGTCCGTTTCCAAATCCACCCACCTATGAATTCAAGATACCTTTTCTATGTCATTCATGTGCCAGTTACCCTGCATTGGCCTCTTAGCATAAAAATTCACAAACATGATAAGCATCCTAGCAAGGATTGCCCAGGGTGCTTCAGTAACAAAAAACGGGGGAATCGAACTTGGTTTGAAGGTCAGAGAAGAGTCCCTGAGGAAGTGATGTTTAAGTCAAGATCCAAAGAAAGCCCAGGGTGGCCCCTGTTTAAGGGGAGGGTAGCAGGCCAATATCATTACCGTGGCCCATGATGGGCTCCAGGTACAAAGGTAATGAAGAATAAAAACAGTTCCTACCCCCATAGAGCTCATAACTAATAAAACAATTACAGTAAGTACTATGAAGGAAGCAAGCAGCAAGCTGGTATCAAGAGGTAACACGTGGGGGAAGGCATCTCATTAGAGAGGGAGGACGGACGCACCTCTCTGAAGAGGCAAGGCCAACCTCACGACCATGGAGGCCCGTGAGCCAAGAGAAAAGCTCTACTTGACATCCTAAGAGCACTGGGATGCTCCTAGGGTTCCTTAAAGAGGAGGGTGGCACGACCCAACTCACTTAAAGTTACTTTGCCTTCTGCAGAAGGGTGTTCCCAGGACAGGAAGACCATGAGCAGGACATCAGATAGCAGTGGCTCAGATCCGGGGAGGGAATGTGGAGCCAGCAGCGGAGGGAGTCCCCAGACATGTTAGAACGTGTGGAGAGGGCTATGTGGAGTGGATACGGGGCCGATGAAAAGAAGAACGAGGAGTACAGAGTAGACGCCTTCGGTCCCGTGGGGAACCTCCCTTGGGGCCTGTGTTCTTGGGCTCCAGGGTTGTTCCTTCCCTACTCTGGTCCGACTCCAAGGGCAGAGGCTCTCTTGGATTCCTTGTCATAACTTCAGGTTTAAGACCTTAAGACAAGTTTGGAGGAAAAGGACTGTGAACTCTGATAAATGTCAAGGTGGCCTGGCTTCTGCGTTGTCCTGATCACCTTCCCTCTTCAAGCTGCCTCTGTGCCCACGGAAGAGACCACAACCCCACTTAAGCTGTGCTTTTCAGGGGAGCCTGCAGGGGTGCCTTTGAGTCACTGCCACGTTCCATCCAAGGCTTTGCGGACTCCTTCCTATGTTGTAAAACTCCTGAGGATGACAGCTGGCCACCGACAACACAGTCCCACCCTTTGGTCATGCCCCCACCCCATTCCTACCACTCTTTAGCTCTAGTTGTAACCATAAGACAAGCCAAGAGAACCATGATGTGGAACTAAGTGAGCTTTAATTGGTGGCACTTGCTGCTGGAGACGATGCTTACCCTTCGTAACACCTTACAGCTGGAAGGAGCCTTAGGTGATATTTTTTCTAAGGTTTTTGCTATACAGGTGGGACACCTAAGTTGTAGAAAATTAAAGTAGTTTGAGGCACAGTATGCTACTCCAGAAGATCATCAAGTTTGGCATCAAAAATATTTGGATTCTAATCCTAACGACATCTCTGTTTAGTTGGGCTAACTAATCAATCTCTGTTCCCTCCTTCAATTTCTTCACCTTAAAAGGGAAATAATTCCTACTTCGAAGAATAGTGGAGGAGGTTAGAACCAGCGACCATCAAACACTAATAAGGATTCAATGAGTGGTAATGATTATATGTGCCCTGTCTCTCATCCGTTATGAAGGGGCAGGACCACTTTGTAGCCACTGCAAGCTGGGACCCATGACGGTCCCCCTACAAGGCATCTTTCCCTACATCAAGTACACACGGGTGGCAGTTGGCATGACTTGCGGATTCCCATCAGCCCTGCTTGGAAACAGCAGGCAAACATATTGCCTCTCACACTCCCTTTGAAGCTCTGTGAGTCCCTTCTGGGCCCTGAGACCCAGGTACACAATTTGTAATTTTATTCAGCAGTGATTTGCCACTGGAGTGGCATAAAAAGCGAAAAGCCATAATTCAACCCTAAGAACTGGGTCTGCCACCCAGAATAAAAGACTCTTTTAATAAGAAGAATAATCTATCAATTTTGTGAAAAGGCTGTTGGAAAAGGCTCGAAGTCCTACCGCAACATAAAACATCAATGGTACATTGTCCTACTTTTTCGCTGGAAATTGGGTGTTAGCACTCAAGTACAGAATTTCCTTCTCCGCAGCCTGCAGTTTTCGAATATGCTGTACAGACAACTCTATTTTCTAAGGGGAAAGAAGAGAAAGAGATGGCACGGAGTAACGGCAGATAAAAATAGTAATTATAATAATTTACGTATTTCTGCACTTAAAGTATTTAACAATCTGTTTCTGCTCAGGAAAGAAAAATCCCCTTACCATTGTGATCGTTTCTAAGCACTTTATGGGGCTTTATTATACTAAGCTATGCAGGAAGGGAGTCCCTAGGCAGGGGTCTAGCTAGCTCATTTCTGGTATCAGTCAGTTGAGCATTCCCTTGAGGAGGCGTGTAACTTGTCTCTTCACCAGAAAGGTGGCGGATTCCTTAAAAAGCTCCCGGGGTTTTCAACTGATGTCTTACATGGGGAGCAGGCCAGGAAGATGTAAACAAGAACCCCCAGAAAAAGGTGCGACCGTAGTTCACCTCCAGTGTGTTGATGGTTGGCTGCGTCTATAGCCCAAGGAGAGGGGAAGAAGGGGGAAGACCGGAAACATCCACGCTAAAAGCAGAGTTGTTTTTGTGCTTCTTGTACGATCTGTTTATTTCTCATGTTCTTAGTTTTTAAGAGCCTTCTCAGCTGAGCTGGGAGAAACGGGCGCGTGTCTATCTTTGGGTGAGAAATACAAGGAAAGGGAGAGGGCGTGTAGCAGAGGGCTGGGTCCAGGGTGCATGGAACGCCCGTCTTAGCAGACCCCAAGGCCCCCGACTTCCTCCATGGTGCATTTTACAGGGGCTTGGCTTCCCTTGATTCAGTTTTGAAAGCTAGTGTTCTTTAGTGACCCGTATTTCCTCTCAGTGCTTTGTTATAGTCTAAATATCTCTTTCTTTTGCTCCAGCCGCACTAAGAAAAACTTTCAAAACGTAATGGCAAGCCATCGACGGAGTGGAGAAGCACCAGAAATAACCATCGAAATTCAAACAATTGCCCATTTTATGCCAGTGGCCCTTACATTCTGGCTTCGATTTCTTGGAGATTTTCATTGCACTGTTAGAAAGGAAGCCATCAATAAAAAATGATGATAACAATAATCTTGAAATGCATTCAGTTAAAATATACTGTCCCTGAATACACAAGTTGTTTTGCATTTTATAATGGGGAGTTGGTGTATTCCTTGCAAGAATATAAAATAAGTGCCAGCTCTTTCCTTCCCATGATAATATTTTTAACTTATGAAACTTAAATTAGCTCCACTAATGAAACATCTCGAACAGGATGGGAAATACAGGTGTCCTCTAAACTGGGTTATAAGCTAATATATGCAATATTTTAACATCTCCAGAATCATTAATTCAATCAGGTGTCTATGGAGCATTTACTTTTTGTTGAGGTTTGCTCTACTGTACAACACATTCCTGTCCAGTACGGTGTAGGTTCTGATAAGGGAAGACAGATCACAAATAATAGTCATAGTGAATAAATTATGAAGTAGTTGAGAAAGTGCTAAATGGTATAGGAAAATAAAGCTGGGTACAAGGAATTGGAAATACCATGGCAGGACAGGGGGCAGGGCTGCTCTTTTCCATGAGGTGGCCTCATTTCAAAAGTCAGGACAAAGCCCTTACGAGGTGAGGGAGGGAACCACGAGGCTACCAGAGGAACAGAGCAAAGGCCCTGTGGCAGGTCTGTAGGGTGGGACCAAAGTAAGTACAAGAAAGGGTCAGAGAGACGGCCGTCCTATAGATCATCACAGGACTTTGCATTCAGCCCAAGTGAACTAGGGAACCCTGGGTGGTTTTAGCTGAGGAGCATGTATTTAAAAATGCACTTGGACTGCTTGTGTTGAAATTATGGTAGAATTAGGGAAATCTCTGAGAAGGGCATTAGAGGAACCAGGCAAGATTTGGTGGCCTCTCAAAGCAAAGAAGGGAGCTATGTTGGTATTGGAAAGTGGTCAGACTCTGGAGATAGTCTGAAGCTAGACCCATCTGAATTTCCACACGGACTTGACTCCCGGTGTGAGGAAGAGAAGCCAACTAGGACACCATAGTTATTGGCCTGAATAATTAGAAGAACGGCATTGCCATTGCTCAAGGTTTAAAAAACTACAAGATTGGGCACGAGGGGCAGAATCAGCAGAAGCCTTGAAAATACCCTCCCCACAGAGTACAAACTTACACTCACCAGGCGTGTCTGAGACTATAGATTATTCACATCCTTACATCAGAATTAACTTCTATAATCAGAGAACACTTATCTTTAATCTCTAGAATATCTAGAACCATGATCACTCAAACATTACCTCTTTGCCATTCTCTACTCTCTCCAAAATGCTTGTTGAAAGTTTTTATATATATTAAGCTCTATTTCATCTTGTATCACCTTTTTACCTCTCTGTGCTATGTTCTGGATGATTTCCTTAAATATGTCTCCTAAATTATAGTTCTCTCTGCCTGCCACCTGATCTGCTATTAAACTCATTCACTTTTTATTCCGACGACTATAATTTTCCCTGAGAGCGGTTTTATTTGGTGTTTTAGATCCACCTATTATTTTGGTGGATTGGGGTGTTCTTTCTATTATTTGTTGTTTTTTTTTTAACCTTAGTTATTTAAACCAACAATGTTTTCTAAGGGTTTTTTTGTTTGTTCGTTTGGTTTTTAGCATTCTGTTTTCTCCATGCCCTAAGATGCAGATTCCGCTTTTTCTAGCCACCCAACGCCCCTCCATGGTGACGTGTTCCAGTTCGCCCTCCGCCGTTGGCTTGTGGCTGAGGGGCTAACAGGAGTGTGTACCCGTGAGCCTGAGCTGTGCAAATGGTGCTGCTTCTTTGGTTTTGTCTTTGTTCCTTGTAAGGCTGCTGTGGCTTCATGAAGCTCGTGTCTCATAAATTAGAATTGTAATTTCTGCACCCTGAGGAAATATGTCCAACCCTACCCCCCAGGAGGGAGCCTGGTGCTCAGGTTTCTCTGAGACTTTTCCTCTGGATCACTGTAAACACAACGGGCATCCTTGCCTCGTCTTCTGCTCCGGGACATTTTAGACATTGACCTTGGCTCCGCTGGCCACATAGACATGTCCTTGAATGGACAGTCATCACATCTTAGTTTCTAGGTGCCAGGGATTGATACTCCCTGGAAACTTTTGGTGTCAGTTTAAGGTCATTTTTTGTTTCTTTTACTTTGTGATTTTTTTCATTCTTTCCTGTGAACTGTGTGGTGGTTTATCTTTTAAGTTGCTAAATATGATTCATGTAGTCAGTGTTGAAACATTTAGCAACCTGTATGACGCGTGAGAAATGTCAGGCCTCCTGAGTGCATCAGACAGACATCCTCTAACTTCTGGATTGTATGGAATTCCGGAATCCTGGGTAGGGTCCAGGGTTGCGGCTGGCCACCAACCAATACCAGAGGCTTTCGATGTTTTAATGACCAGCCCTGCTATATGGATGTGCATCAGCCAAATATCAGACAGTCAGTACAGAGCAACTTTTCTTACTGTTCTCTACCCATAACCATATTGCAATTTATTGCAACTGGCTCAGGAACTCAAAGGAATAATGCCACCCCAGGGAGTAAAAAAGACTTAGAAAAGTATTTGGTCATTAAGTTTATTCAAAACTATGTGCAAGGCCCTGGCTGGTGGCTCAGTGGATAAGGTGCCGGCCTGCGAACCTAAAGGTCACTGGTTCGATTCCCAGCCAGGACACATAACCAGGTTGCAAGCCAGGTCTCCAGCCAGGTCCATGGCTGGAGGCAGGTAAAGGCAACCACATATTGATGTCTCTGTCCCTTTCTTCCTCCCTCCCTGCCCTTTTCTCTAAAAATAATAAATAAAACCTTTTTAAAAAGTTGATGTTGATGTTCATTTTCTAGACATTGTAATGACAATCTTGGCATCTCCAATGAGTCATATAGATATGTTATAATTGTCATTCAAATATTTTTGGAGTCAAATTTTGTTGGACAAATTTTTGTTCAAAGTCAACAACTGTAATTTGTAGGTCAAAGGAAGGGTTTTGGTGTATAGTCTCTTCTACATAACAAAAGCAGTGTAGTGTTTGGATCCTGAGTAAATTATAGAACTGCGTGTATTTAAATGTGAGTGAAGATTCAGGTCACAGTCCTAAATGGAACCTAGAGGCAGGCATTATATTTGCCTCACCTTAGAAGCCATGTGAGAAGACCTGTCCTGTACAAACTTGCAGGTTTAAGCTCTAAGGATCGAATGTACAGTGCGGTGACTCTAGTTAATAATACTACATCATGTGCTGAGATCTAAAGCATTCACACACACACCCACACACACATAGCATGCACACGAAGAAACTCAGTGAGGTGACGGATGTGTTCATTAACCTGCTTAGGAGAATCATTTCATAATGTATATATCACATCGTGTACTTTAAGTAGATGACAATTTTGTCAATTATTCCTCATTAGACATAGGGAATAAAGGAAGAGCTCTGTCCAGGATTGTTCTTGCTTTCAGTTATTTCAAGTCCTTACCCAGGAAGATGGCAAGCAAAGATGAGATCAGGAGATTGGATTCATTCAGAGATTCCCCAAATCTCTGTCTCCAAAGATTATTCTTCTAACAGTAATTGGTTATGAAAACCCTTAGTGACGAAGATTTCCTATGAATTCAGTAATCAAGGTAGATGAGTTTTTCACTTCGGTGCAAAATACTTTACGTATTGGAAAAATAGCAGTCTATGCAAGACATTATTAATTAAATCTACTTAATCTCTCTCCTTCTCTCTCTTCTTCTGGTGCATTGGCAGAATCTGGGGATTCCTGGCGGTAAGTCTTTGCCTGCCAGAATCAGGAATCAAATATTGAAAACTGATGCTTCCCAGACTGTGGAAAACAACTGAACAATCGTGTAAAGGCTTTACGATCATTTGATATTCAGCTGTGATTCAATTTTGTCAGAGCCTAATCAGCTGACACCCCGCAGGTGCCATCGCCCCAATTACTCAATTATTTTAGTCTAACAAGTTCTCCAGCACCCACAGCCTGTGGCTACGGACCGGGTGATGACAATTATAAGGACACAGATTGTAGTTCTTTCCTCTACCTTATCACTGGAAGCCTCCACCTCCTGTCAAATGCTCCTCAGATTCTAAAAATCACCAGCTCTGTCTCTGTTAGGCTCGCTAATAAACTTGATCCCCGTATAGCCTTGTCCAGACCTGTCCACTGGGTACGTTCCATTTGTCTCAAAGAGTCGGGGTTATAAACTTGTTTTTCAGTTCTTCCCTGTGACTGACCACGCTGAAGGCTGATGAAATAGGCAAGCTGTCATGTTCCCTAGAAGTGAGGACAAGACCTGACTCCCTACTGTGTGCTGTACTGTGTGTCTGGTGCCCCACAGGTCTTGGTGACCCTCACATTAACAGCCACTTGACTTAATGCCAACAACTCACCCTCCTCAGATTTTGCAGAGAGAAGCTGGACCTCAGGGCAGGTCATGGCTGCCGCCCCTTTCCAGTGACCACAGGAAAATGGTGGCCTCTCTTCTTTCTTTTCCACCCGAAACAGGAGTGTTATTGCAAAAGACCCCGGAAAACCCCCCATTTGAGCCATGTTTTTATTTGTCAGAGGACTGAAACATGTCTGCATCTCAGGGTAGGCACAGCATTGATTTGCTATAACATATTGTTAAGAGAATTTTCTCATTTAGTCCTGCGCTGATAACAACCTTAATGTGATTGAATCAACGGGAAATTACCATGGCACTTCCAGTTTGGGAAGGGAATACTTGTGAGAAAGGGATGTTGAATGCCTTGCGTGAAGGGTGAAAGATAAGCCACCCAGTGCTTCACAAGGGTGTCTAAGGTATAGAACACAACTAACTATAAACCAAATAGGGTTAAGACTGGGCTGAGTGACTAACAATAGGCAGAAAATATTCCTAGATAAATAGGTACCTCATAAGGTCGAGGAGGCCTGAAATAATTCAGAACAGTAAATGAGACCGGAAGGTTTGTTTTTTTCTACAGAGCAAGATGGCGAATTAGAGTCCAGGAACATAGGACAGGCACTGGGGTAGAAAAGATGTTTCTTTCCTCGTTCAGACTGAGGACTGGCATCAGGTTACTTAAAGAACAAGATCCTAAGATGATCGAACTGAATCACCTGCCCACAGTCAGGTCCTGCTGTCCTGAATTTAAGCGCAGATTGATTGCCTGAGGCTCTTTCTGTGTGGGCTCCCCTACCAGGCAACTGAGTCAGAGTCACTTGTATTTGGGGTACAAGGAGCAGGAAGGAGGACAGGATGCTATCCAGTAGGTCAATGACACAAGGCAGTTAAAATTCCATTCTCTTGTGGACAGAGCTTTTTATTTCTTATCCATAAAAGACAAATGTCACATCTGTACAATTTTTTTAAATACAATCAAAACAGAATGTCTTGGTTTTTTTCCCAAAGGTAACCAGTGTGATCAGTTTAGTTGATAAACATCAAGACATGTTCCTATACCTATGAACACATTCACATATTCACAAATGCATGTACGTACATCCACATTATCTAGAAGATTATATTTACATATATTGTGTTGTTTTGTATGTATGATAGCTTTTTATTTCATATACACAAAGAGGTCCCTGTTGATCTGTAATTTGGGGTTTTTTCCCATTTATCTTACAGATACTTCTGCTTTTCACACATTCATCCTTTGTAATTTAGTTTAGTTGACTGTCACTTATTGAGGAAAAAATCAGGCCGTTTTTGTTTTTTACCATTATGGAAAGCAATGCAGTAAATACCCTTATAAGCATGTATGAGTATACCTCTCAAATATGTTCCAAGAAATAAGTTGCTACACCAAAAGTTATATGTATTTCCATTTTCATCAGCTACCCTCCAAAAGACTATATTAATTTATACTTCCATCAACTTTGTATAAAACTATCCATCTAAAAGTACACCCTGGCCAAAACGGATGTTACCTCTCTTTTTACCTTTTGGGAACATAACACAATATTCCCCACTAACTTGTTTATCAAAATGTACTCATCGTCCAAGACCTGGCTTGAATGCGATCTCTTTCATCTGTACCTCCACTGACGCACACCTCTGACTCACTGACGTTATTTGCCCAGACATTTCTCCCTGCACAAAACAGTTGGGTTTATGTGTTAGTCATCCTTCATGTGGCCTCTTCACTCTGCTCTGGGCTGAAATCGAGGCCAAAGACTAAGTCCCATTTTCTTCATCTCCCTTAGGCCCTTGTTCTAGTGGTTTCTACATGGCAGGAGGGTAGAAAATTTTAAACACACAAATAGAAGAAGAATAAAAAGGAATAAGTGGAGCTTCATACTAAATGAGTAAGGTTTTGTATAATTTGATTGGATATATTTATGATTGATCCTGAAAAGCTGAGGAAATATTGGTTATAGAATAGGATCATCAAGGCACAAGAAACTCCTACAAAATCCATCCCATAGGTTATATGTCTAACTATATCCATGCATTAACATGTCAAAAAAGATATTTGGTTCTAATTCCTAATTCTTTTATTATGTGATAAGTGTAATAGCCCTGTGGTTGGCATGAGAAGCACTGAGTTCAAATCTTGCATAAATGACTATATTGCAAATTTTTTTAAAATCACCAAAATGATCTGAGCTTCCATTTCCTCATCTATGAAGTGGGTTTAATAATAAATGTCAAAACGGCAATGTGATTATTTATTCTCACAAGAGTTGTTGATCGAGTGTCTAGTTAGAAGCAGGCACAGAGAATGAGTACATTAGAGAATGGCATGAAATAGCGTGTAGGTATACGTTTTAGATGAATAAACTGAAGTACACAAAGAACATCGTGTACCTGTCATGGCGTTTGTTCCACCTTAAAAGACACATGTCTTTCCTTTTAACATTTTATTGCATTCGAAAAGACAAGCTTCTATTATTTTAAAAGCTAACTTTTATGATCCACAAACTAGATATTTTCCGTGAGTGTTTTTGGTTCAAAAACACAGGTACTTCTGCAGTCTGTTCGCATTCTTTTCATTTACATTTTTTGTTAACTCGCGGATACTTTTAGAGTCTCTTGGTTTTTACAAAAGCAATGAAAAGGCTAAGTGGCATTACCATTTCCTTCTTTACAGATTAAGGCTGTCATTGTGTATTTGGAAAATGTTATTTATGAAGTGACAGCAACATCGATAAAAAGCAAAGAGGTCTTAGAGGCCTCACACCCATTTTGATAGGGAAACCTTTGCTCCCAAACTTGTCCGGAGGGGAAGAAACCACCCTTTTCACTGTAACATGTGGACCTTTGTGTCTGAGTGAGTGCAGGCTCAGTGACAATGTGGGAGCTGCCACGTGAATCTGTTAGGACGAAGGTTGTAGCTACAACTGTTTCCTGGCTGAAGGGGGTCACTCTCCCTTAACTGGCGGGTTAACCAGTGCAGCCCAAAGGTGAACCGTCTGGCTGCAGACAAACCGGCAGCTTTTGGTGTTTCTAATGACACTGTCCCATGACACTCGCAAATTCTCACGTCCTAAAAGCAAGAGGGGGAGGGAGGGAGAGAGAAAGAGAGGGGGGGGGGACATTCACATCCCCCGCTCGGTTTCTGGGCCAGCCTCATTAAATGAGCACTCACTCTCCTGATACCTTATAGCTCAGGTTTCTTTGGTGATGGAAGTTTGGAAAATACAACTCATCTGCCTTCCAGGGTACAATACTTGATTTCAACTTCTAAGAATGCTCCAAAATACACTTAACTCATAAGGCAACTATGACCTTCCTTGTTTGCCAAACTTGATTCACAGAGGAAGAAATAGAGGCTGCAGTGCTCCTATTAATCATATGCAGAGCATTGTGATAAAATAAAGAGGTATAAAATAAATTCAATTTCTATTAGCCTGAAGAACAAAGAAAGGCTTAGACATATATATCAGCTGGTGTAGGTATATTCTTTATTTCCAGAGCCTTCAGAAATGCCTATGTAATTCTATTCCTTGTTTCAGAGACATGCAATACCTCTCACCCGTCTGTTAATTATAAGTGCAAAGCCTAAGATGTCATCTAGGCCTTAAACATGTTCCCTGGGTTCTCTACCAATGTGCTTACCATGAAAATTAGAACTAGATGCGATGGACATTGTCCATTTGTAGAAACAACCATAGGTAAGCCCATGTCTCTGCATAGACTGGGAGAATGACCTTTACGAGAGCTGTTTTCTCAAGAGAACTAGATTTTCTGCGGACGGTGATGCACCCCTCAACTCTCCCCACCCCAGTGGAAGTGGCAGTGAGACTGGATGGAGCTGTTTCCATGTAATGCCCACAAAGTGTGTGTGCTCCGGCACGGGCCGTACTCCTGTGCTGCTGTCTAATGAAATAATCAGCCGGCCTGCAGTGGGGGTGTGCAAGAGGGGAGGGACCACCCCAAAAAGTCTATTAGCCTGTCGATATGTGCACAGGGCTCTCATTAATGTTAATTAGATTTACTTGCCAGTACAAAGGGGCGGCTAGACCTTAAAGAGCCAGTTTGGGAGAAAACCTATCCAGCAATGCAAAACATGAGGAGGGGGATGAGAGATCATCCCGGCCTGCAAGCAACCTTAGCTCCTGTAAAAGACATTTGTGTAGCCAGGAACCCAAGCAGAAATTGAACTTGTCAGCATTACATGCAGAATGTATACAAGGGTCACCGTTCACAAACAATTTCTCAAATGAATTAAGTACGAACGGGATTTATTTCCGGGCAGCACATGTGCTCTGTCCATCACCTTCCTCATAGAAGGAGTGGAGGTTTTGAAGCCCTTTTATTCACGCTTGCTTTTAGGGAGGAGACATGGGATAAAAAACAAAAGCTGCTGTTCGAGATGTGGCCTGAGAATAAACCAGAATCCTGGGGCCAGCCTTGTGTTCTGCCTCTGTCACCTGGCGCATTTCCAATGCCTCAGCAACTCCCATATTTTCTTTATAATTGGACCCCTTGCATCCCTATCATCCTGCTCCAAACCAACGTAGGTCCCACCCTGGTCATTGTCATAGCTACAGCTTGGACCGTCTGCCACCGTAGAAATGCCAGAACATTCCTTTTCGTGTGAAAGCCCATTCTCTATGTGTTTCCTTTAATGGCCTTCCAGCGATCCATAAGGTGGGCGCACCCTCACCCATAACCTGTGTAAACTCAAATTCTTCAGTGGTCCTTCTCTGTCATTCTCTCTCCTTGAGGTTCTGAGGACAGGCTGAGGTCTCCTGGGCCTCGAGAGCTTCCCACGTGCTGGTCCTACAGCGCACCGCAGCCCCCCTCCCCATCTCTGGCATGCCCTCCACCTGTCTCCGTCTTGTTCTGCTCCATAAGGCATAGCACCGCAACAGCAATGCATTTAGTACAGCATCTGTCTGCTACCATCTGCCCCCAGTTGGATGTAAGCCCCATGAGGGCACTCCGTCTGGGCCTCTACTATTGACCCAACACCATGGGCAGTGCCCAAAACGTAGCAGACACCCACCGACAATGCCTTTGAGGAATAAAGGGACATGTTCTTGCTGTATTCATGATCAGTGACTCAAAGACAGGGAGCTCCGTTTTTCAAGCGTCTGAAAATTTCAGTTCTATATTAAGAGATCGTGTAAGAAGATACAGCCTTAGTCAGCTTTGGCTATCCTAATTTGGAGACTCTTGCCTTCCCAGACTTCTTTGTTAGTTCCCACATTGGAGGCTTCAACGGATCTTTTGCACTCCATGCCTTTTGTTCTTAAATAGCTTTCTTGAAGCCCACATGTTGTTTTCCTCATTCCAAGTTCATTAAACAAAAACCTGCATCTTGATGATGGTCTCTCCCTCCCTCCCTCCCTCCCTCCCTCCCTCCCTCCCTCTCTCTCTCTCTCTCTCTCAACCTGGACTTGTCTCAATGTCAAAGTTGCTGCAAGAAGAAAAGAGCCAATAGCTTACATGAAATAATTAGAATTGCTAGATACAGGAGCTTTAGCCTGAGTGTACAAACCTGAATTATGCAGCTTACCCGTTTTTGTGTGTGACATGTTGACAGAGGTTGACACTTAGCAGGTGAGTCCCGTGTAGTTGTCACCGGGCATTAAGACTTGCAGTTCATTCTGCAGTCCAAGTAAAGGAGGGATGACAAAGTCCATATCTGAAATCTACACTGCAGCACTGTGGCAGCCGAAAGCATTTCGGACTCGTCCTTAGGATCTGGGACCTCTCTCTGCGAAGCACAGGAAGGGACACTGTCACCCTTAGGCAGGCTGTCTCCTAACTAACTGTTCACACGTACGCGCTCCCTGTTCACTGAGGTGACAAAAGGTACATTTTTGTCCTCAAACTTTCATGTACTTTTCTTAACTCAAGAATCTATCATATCAAATAAGCAATATAGAAAATCAGGGAGAGAAAGTATCTTAAAAAGAAGATGCCTATTAACCATTCAAAGAATTATGAAAGAAAGCTACTGTATAAACCTCTGATGAAACATTTCAAAGGGAAAGAAATTGCCTTTATATCACATAGGGCTTTTAATACGTACTAATTGCCTAGTAGGATATATATTATTTTTGTTTTAAAGATGTGACAGTCAACAATATTGTCATATTAGGTTGCAGGCTGTTATAGTCGCAGAATTTGACTTATCAAGAACTGTTTTCTTCCATTCTTGTCATAAGGCCTATCTTGAGTAAAGCAAGTTTTTAAACTCATAAAAGTACATAGGGATGTGATCTGTGGAAATACTTTCATAGTGTTTAAAGCTCTTTTTGCTGTCTTTCTTTCGCAGTTCAGTTACTATGGGTTTCTAAATTGGGGCTTTTTTCCCCTTCTTCTTCTAAACCATAGAGGTTGTGGCTTCTTTGTCTGTATGATGAATCAGAGCCCTATCTAGAAGCGATTGCATAGCCACACTCCACTTTAGTGGACTTGTAAATTCAGTTTCTTTTTTTCTCTTCTAAATGAATGAATAGGCAGAGAGACTTCTCCCTGTCTGATGCTGGTCCTTGAATTACGGCACAACACATTAAGCAAAGAAAATGCAGAGCAGCAGCAATTAAATTATGTTCTCATGTTCCAGAGAGTAGATTCTCCACAGACAGACTGAGGGGGTGTAACATGAGGGGCACAGATATCAGGAAGGGGAGAAGGAGACATTGCCTCCGGCCGTGAGCTAGGCCACCCTACAAAGGACTAACAGGAAAAACAACTCACACTTGGCTTTCACTTTGGGTTACTTCTAACCCAGCCAACCAAAGTGCAAGAATATTTGAAATCAAGATATCAGTGTGTAGATAAGTCTTCCTCATTTTCCTAGAGAAGGGTCTCAGGTTTGGGAATCAATTCGACTTGTACCAAGCAGGGGTCACCTAGAGCCAGACTCTCACCGAATTGCTTATAGATGGCTCACCAGCACCTAGAGTCTGAAAAGACTATACCTACCACCTCAGAAGGCCTTTCTGGCCCAAGCTATGGTTGCGTACAATCCACACTGGCCATGGCCTGCATGAGGGCCCCTAATGCTAATGATTTCCCGTCAATAGCTCATTGGAACTCACTGGACTCACACAATGACCCTGAAAGGTAGATTTTGTTTTCATCGCAATTTTCCGAAATGAAGACCCTGAACTATAATGGGTGACATTGGATCAATGATGGTAGTTAACTACCACTCACGTGTTGTTTGGCACTGGTCTGGGCACATTATATATGCTGTCAAATTGTATACTCGGTACGACCCCATGGGTGAAGGCTGTTACCGTTATATGTGGTGTAGGTGAGGCTCACCCTTGCAAAGATACTTGACACCTAAATGCAGAGGAAAGCTCTTTTACACACACACTCCCTTGTGTACATGTGTGAGCCTGTATGCACACGCACACACAAACACCCCCTTCCCACCTACCCTCAGATCAGCCAGGTTGTCCTCCCAGGTCAACTGGCACAGCTGAAATGCCCCTCCCTCAAAAAGACCCATATTCATCGTTAGTTCCATGTGCCTGAGGTAGAAAATAACAGACTCCAAGGAGGGTTATAAACCATGAAGAGCAGTACACAGTCAGGTTCGTATGTTTTAAAAACTGTTTATTTCAACATCATTGAGGTATAATCTAGCTGGAATAAAATGCGTTCGTTTAAGTCTGTAGGGCAACAAGTTTTGACATATTTGTACATTACGGAACCGTGACCTCAATCAAGATAGAGGACATTTGCATGACCCCAGAAAGCATTCCTGTGACCCTAACCAGTCAGCCTTAGACCACTGTCTTCTCAGGCAGCCATTGACCTGCCTTCTGTCACGAGAAATTACTCTTTTCTAGAATGTCATTTAAACGGACTTGCACTGTGCATACACTTTGCGTCCATGGAGTCAGTTGCTCGTTCCTTTCTATTGTTGAGTTTCATTGCACTGAAGACGTATAGGGCAACACGTGTTTAGGGACTATTTGGTTATCTTTATTTGCAAATGTCTATTTGATTGTTGTCCTCTTTTTAAATTGTTCGTCTGTTATTGGTGAGTTAAAAGCATTTGTCATACAGTTTGGACACTTGTCCTCTGTCATTGGCTTGGCTTTTCATTTTCTAAATGGTTAATTTTAATGAATGTCAATTTTGATAAACACCAATTTCTTTTCTTTTATACATTCTTCTTTTGTGTCCTAAGAAATATTTACTTATCCCAAAGTCATACAAATTTTCTGGTTCCTTCCTAAAGTTTTATCATTTGAATTTTTATGTGTATTCATATAAACTAGTTGAGCTAATTTTTATTTATAGTTCATAGCTAGGGTTTAGACTCATGTTTTTCCATTGAATATATAGTTGTTTCCATTGAAAATAGTATTTTTAATTGAAAAGAGCATTTTTCTCCATCAATTATCTTAGCAACCTTGTCAAAATTTAATTGACTACTTATGAAACATGGCTCTATTTCTTAGGTTGATATTTTTAGTTTAAAAATTGCAAATGAACATTGGATGAGACTTTTCTTTTCCCACTTCTACAAACTGAGACATTTATCTCTTCAGTTTTGACTAGGCTAAACCCAGAACCCCAGTTTTTGTATCCTAGAACATTGATAAATACAAGATTTAGAGGCATTCTTATTCCTCACATTTCCAGATAAAGACATCCCCACTGATTATACCATGGCAGGATCAAAGGACAGAATTTAGTTTCTTTTGCAAACATTTCTAGTATCTTTCCTTACTTCCTTCTTTGCCCTTACCTATCACAGAGGCTGTAGCTAATTGAATGGCTGTGAGTCTGACACCCAGGCCTCTCTGAACAAGTGACAAGTGAGCCAACAGAGAGAATTGATCCAGGAAGATATCTGGAAGACTGCCCCAGGCAAAAGGTAGCAAGTGCCAAGATCTGAAGTCCTCTTACCAGACTGAGAGGAATGCTGTGTTAGAATACTAGAAGTGGGATGGAGGCTGGCTGTAGCACAGAACCTGAGCTGCGGAGCAGAAGCACGGGGTTTGGTAAGGCCATGTGGGGCAGACACTGGCAGACCTTGAACACCAGGGGTAGCAGATTAGCTAGAATTGGTCAGCAGCAGGGAACCACCCAATGAAGGGCTGCCATGATAGGAAGTTAATTCAGAACTACTTTGTGCAGAGTCAACATTGAACGATGAACTCTTGAATTAAATTGATTTTCACGAATTTGAGTCAAGGAAGTGTTAGGTAGCATCGGATCAGACTATTGCAAGAATGTGGACTAAAATAATTTCCACGGAGACTAGATGAAAGGAATCAAACAAGGTGGTGTTATTTATCAGGCATTAGTATCACCTCATACCTAAAATATGAAAACAGTTCAGACCATCACAATACCATACGTGTCTTTGATTTCCAGTGGGCTCCCATGCCAAAAGCCACCTGCCCATCTCTCATGGGGTATCTACACCTTTGTCATGTATGTTCATGTGGCAAGTGTGTTTTCTATTTGGTTTACTACTGTATTCCAAGTTTCCAGAAGGGTACCTAGCAGATACCTAGGTATTTAGGAACTGCTAGGTGAATGAAAAGTATTCAAAGGTCAAACAAGTCATCTAGCATCTGAAAAGAGTACAAAAAACACTCCCCAAAATGAAAAAAGAACAAAAACAGGATCATCCATATCATGCCACAGACTTATAGAATTTTTTCTAGCTGATTGCACAAATGCCAAGAAATCATCTCTTGGCATTCCTCTGATTCCCGAAGATTAAACATTTGGAGGAGGTGCTGAATGTCCAGCCCCACCCCCCACCCAAGGAAAGCTGCACTCATAATAGATTTCAGATGCCACAGGCATACACTTGATGAATAGTCTTGCAGTTGTGTTATATTTGCCAGGAATGCATGCATGTCAGGTCAACAGGCCCCAAACAGTTATTAATTCAAACCATTTTCTTAGGGTTTCGCAGAGGCAGGCAGGTGACATCAGCCAGGAGCCGTCCTGTGCTAGGACGCTGTCTTAGGCAGCGGGAAGACGTGGTCAGTTTCTTCTCAACAGCATAACCCTGCAGATGATTCTTCCTGGAACAGGGGTCCTTGGGAAGGACCCAAGTTGTGCTCATTTGCTGCAGTTGGTGCTGCTGATACCCTCCCCTGTGTCCTCTGACACGGTGGGACCGCGTGCCAACGCACAGGCTGCACTTGGAATGTTCCAGGCCGTCGGCTCGGGTGTAAATCCCTGCAGACTGGGTAAAGATGCTGTTCCGTGTAGTTGGTTTTGTCACTCCCCCGTTGAGCACTGAGCCCTAGACATTCCTGGGCACGAGGGACTTTGAATTCTGTGCCCATGGGCCACCGCCAGCATCGCACACGCAAGTCGATGATCGATTGTTATCTTAGCCCGTAGCTGGCGTCCTTTTGATAAGACTGTTTCGCCAAAGGGGGGTGGGTCACCAAGTACAGGATTCATTAAGGTCAAGTCCCAGTGAAACGTGCACCCTGTTCTCTCAAGGAAAAGAGCTTGGAAGCATCACGGGGTGTATTTTACATATACCAAAACCCAATTTTTTAAATGATGGTTAATTACACTGGAAGTTCATTTCCTTCTCGTTTGAAGAGACAGAATAGTAATGCAACCTCATTTAAATGTGGCAGCCTACCAGCAGACGGGAGACATTCGTCACCGCTGTGAACTGCTGTCATTTGCCATGGTGGCGAACACCCTAAACACCCTGACACCCTGTACACATCTACATCATCCAGCTGTGCTGTTTCCCACTGGTTTGTTAACCTCTGGCCGTAAAAATTGGTCTCTGGCAAACCATTGACTTTACGTCCAATGTTGCACTGTCATCGAAAAATGAGGGTTTTGAAGGGATTCTAACTGAAGGTTAGATTGTGCTGAGTTCCGGAATCTCCTAGAAAATGCATTTGCCTTCCAGGATAGTGACACCATTACCTCCTAAAAGGGTTCCTATCCTATTATGAAGTCCTTTCGAAGAAATTAACTGTCTTCATTGGAACTTATTCATAAGCCCCGTGAGTTCAAGTCCTGGGCACAGTTCAGGCTTTCTCTCACACTATTAGAGAAATAGTACAATGATAAGCTGTATTTAAAGACTGCATTGAAAATAAGATTTTTACCATTAACTCCCACCTCCCTTCCCTCTCTCTGGTCACTGTCAGCCTGATCCATGTTTCCTTGCCTGTGGTTCCATTTTGTTGGCTTGTTTATTTTATTCATTAGATTCCTCTTATAGGTGAGAGCATCTAGTATCTGTCGCTCACTGACTGGCTTATTTCACTTAGCATAATAGAATAACAATAAAAATAATTTAAACGTAAGATTTTTTTTTTTTTAATGAAAAGTGTCTTCCTTCATTCCTGAATGTGGTCCCATGTTCTTCTCTGTTATGATTTTATGTTTCCCACCATGGGGAGTGGTGGGGATGATTTCGTATCTCTGCACAGATGGTTAGAGTGAAGAACAATTCAAAGATAAACTGCAAGTTTACAGGTCTTTTATTTGTGATTTTTAGGACTCTTTCATCAAACCAAAGAACTTGACCACTCCTTTGCAAAACTCTGTAAACTGAACTGTAAATATCCTAAATTAAGATGTGATAAACTTTTCAATACCACAGTAATGATCTGAATAAGTAAGACTTGTTTTCTCCTGCTCAGATATCATTTTTAACTGATGTTGTAAAATCCTGGAGATGTTGGGCAGCTCTTCTGACGCACATGAACTTCCATCCCTACTCACAGAATTGGTGCGCCAGTCAGTGTCTCCCAGGCGTGTCTCCAGTGAGTCCTGCCCTCCCACGGGCTCCCAGTTCAGTCCCCTCAGACCATTTACAACATACATCCCATTTGTGTGTCTTCTGTGTACATTATAAGTGCCAGTGGCAGGCTGTCCTTCAATATCGCATTTGAGGAATCTAGCAGAATACATTGATGGCACAGTAGAAAACCAATCAATATTGAGCACTGATTTAGTGCACGGGTTAACGAACAGTTATGTGAGAGGATGCGTGTGAAGGTGTTTTGAAAACTATGCTTATGGAAACAATGGATTGATTCATTAACACAGTGGACTATCCATGTTGGACTATAAAGGTCCTTGAGCCTAAGAATCGAAGCTTTGGATGTTTTGCTTGGTTCAGTGTGTATGGGTTTCGTTGGGGTTGATGTTTGGGTTTGGGTTACTGTGATCAATTTTAACTTCAGAGCCAAGCCGAGAATCATATGCATATTATGGCCTCACAATTATTGTTGTTATTAGGTAGTAATACACTAACCTCAATGTTACTTTGTGGAATCTTCATCTACACTAGGTGTCCTACGGTGCTTAGGCCTGGTACCTGCAATGTTGTCCTGGGTCACAGCACATTTGGTAACTACAGAAATCGGCATCTGTTGACCATCCGTCTCTCTCATGGAGGCAGCCTCTGTTTTCATGACCTCCAGCATCTGAGACAACCCCTATAATAATAGGAGTTACTTAATAAGGAGAACCCAAGATTGAAGGAGGGCACTGGGAGGAAAACAGGAGTAAAATGATATTCTTACGATTTAAATTCAGTTATTGAATTTAAGAAACCCAGGGTTCCATTTTAGCAACAAAAGATATGTAGCTTTGTTAGTACATGACCTCCATTTCAGCTTTCCAAACTGTACTTCTTTGTTTTTTAATTTAATTTTATTGTTGTCGTATTACATCCATCCCCTTTTTCCTCCCCTCTGTCCCCTTCCCCACCCACCCACTCCCCCCCAAAGTCAATCCCACTTGTTGTCCATGTCCATAGTTCTTCCATGCTAGTTCCTTGACTAAACTGCTCCCCTTCTTTGCCTCCCTCTCCCCACTACCTCCCCCCTCCCCTCTGCCCACTAAAGGTCTATTCATAGTATTCATGTATCTGGTTCTGTTTTGCTTATCTGTTTGATTTGTTCATTATTGTCCTATATTGGGTGAGATCATATGGTATTTGTCTTTCACTGACTGGTTTATTTCACTAAACATAACATTCTCCAGTTCCATCCATGTTGTTGCAAAGGGTAGGAGTTTCTTCTTTCTTTCTGCTGTGTAGTATTCCATTGTGTAAATGTACCAAAATTTTTTGATTCAATCATCCACTGATGGGCACTTAGGCTGTTTCCAGCACTTGGCTATTATAAATAGCACAGCTATGAACATAGGTGTACATAGGTTCTTATGAATTGGTGTTTCAGGATTCTTTGTGTGTAGTCCTAGTAGTGGAATTGCTTGATCAAAAGGCAGTTCCATTTTTAGTTTTTTAAGGAAACCCCATACTGTTTTCCATAGTGGCTGCACCAGCCTATATTCCCACCAACAGTGCACCAGGGTTCCCTTTTCCCCACATCCTCCAAAATGTACTCTATTTTTTTTCTTTCTTTATATATGGGGAGTGGGAACTTACATATAAACACAAAGTTGAAAGGAAAACATTTATTTTTCAGATGATAAGTGTGGCATTGCTGGTGATGTATTCTCATGTAAAAGAGTCCAAATAGAATTTTTAAAAGACTTCAGAAGTAGAAATATATGAAATTTGTATAAGTAATAGATGTGAGCCACACACAACTTAAATTGTTACTTAAATGGTCCACATGAAGTGGACATTAAAAAAATAAATGCCTGTGCCCTGAAAATGTAAAAAAACAAAAAGAAAACCTAATGCTTACATCCCTTAACTGAAATCTTGGACTTTATAGCAAAAGCAAATGAGAAATGTCAAATAAAGTTCAAGGGCAAGTTATGCAAATGGAAAATTAATGGCTTTATTTTCCTCTACGTTAGGCATCATTTCCTAAACATTGGAAGCAAAGTGTATATTTAAACCACATTTAGATTTATCTTTGACACCCTGTTAAAGAAAAAATAGGA
Organism: Noctilio leporinus; assembly: GCA_004026585.1. Taxonomy (NCBI): domain Eukaryota; kingdom Metazoa; phylum Chordata; class Mammalia; order Chiroptera; family Noctilionidae; genus Noctilio; species Noctilio leporinus. The sequence continues at coordinate 37,052 of PVIW01002665.1, read as the reverse complement.
ATTAAAATGCAATTTGTGTATATTCTTGTACTTCATACTATTTCTATCTATTTAGCATTAATGTAGGGTGAGCGATTCTTTTAGAAAATGTCAAAACGAACAAATTACTCCAAATGGTACTGTTGATTGTAAGTAGTCTGTTTTGCCTTATACTAACGTAATTAATTCTCTCAATAATAGGACATGCTTTTCCCCAGTTTTTCAAGATAATGTTAGTGACTCATGATCAGAATCTGCAGGGTGAGGAGAAGGCTATCTCAATGTAACATAGTTTAATGTATTTACACACCAGCCAGCTGCTTCTTGAGGGCTTTTCACCCAAGTCGAGTCGCAAATGGATTGAGACTGGTGTCTCACTCTGTCCTGTGGAAAACTCTGCCTATCACCAAACTGGCATACGTTCTGACATGGTCGGTAGCCTTGGCTTGAAATAGGCTCCGAAGCAACTGAGCACGGAAACTCAATTCACCCAAGGGCAGACTGGTCTTTAAATAAAGAGAGCTGATCGTCTCTGGCTGAGCAATGCTGAAATCTCCCGGCATCTGTCATTCTGTGCCTACTATCATTATCACGGACAGTCTTGGTTCCAAGTCATCAACTGCTCACGAAATGATCATGCGTCTACTTTCTACAACAGACGTATCATCCATGGGCTCTTAAGCTTCTTCAGTACAAACTTTTGTAGAGTACTGAATTCATTACATATGGGCTTTTTCTCATTTCTCCCAGAAGATTATTTTTGCACTCTCTCTCCAGTAGCCCTGGTCATGCAGAAGACCACCTGCTGGTCACCCAGCCCGATGACAGCCATGGCATATTGCTAATGGCACCACACTCTAGTTGTCTGATTTAGCCCAGGGGTACGAAGGGCCAGCTCAGAGAGGTTAAGATGAAGCTGTGTAGAAGCAGGGACACCCAAATTAGAGAGAAGTAAATATGTGAGCAATTATCCGTGGACACATATGGCCTTAAAATAATTGGAACTGCTGTGTGCACTGCTCCAAGCTGCCTGGTTCCTGCTATCCACTTGCTTCCTCACTTTTATGCTGACATCGCGCCCCGTAGAGGGAAAGAGACGGAGCGCCACATGCAAGCCAGACTTCCATGGGGACAGGCAATCATTTTCAACGGTTTCATATGCTGCGTTCTATCCTGCCCTGCAAATTATTTTGCACCATTGCACCGAGAGATGCAGGTGGAGGAAAAATGCTCACGTTCAAGTTACCAAACATGATTTAAAAATACATGTATTTTTAAATGTGTTTCAGGCTATTTGAACAGTGGGAGTATATTGCCTTTATAGGATTTTCTATAATATCTATTATAAGGGGTATTTCAGAAGGTTTGGCTCATTACAATGTCTAGAAAATTGCTTTGAAGGAATTAAAATCTTGCTTGCTTCACTACCAGCCTCCTGCTGCTAAATTTTACTTTCTGCTTAAAATGATCACCTATCAATATTGGTCTTAAAGGCTAAAATTTAAACTTTAAGCCAAAATCCTTATTCACTATAAGTGAAAATAGTAAACTACAGCCCAGAACAGGTTGAGTGGGAGAAAGGAAAAGAAAAAAGAAGGAAGAAATAAAGACAGACACTAGCCCCCTGACATGGTTAAAGTATGATTTCTACAATAACAGTATTATTAGGAAAAGACAGGTTAGAAGCAGGTGAAATGATAATGCGGTAGCATGCCAGTCTACATTATGTAACTCGTGTAATTTAGACATAAGCAAGGCACTTAAAACACTCGTCCTGTATTTTAAGTTATTCTAATTGCCTCTCCCACTCTAATTTCAATGTAGCCAAATCATTTTTATCATAGAAGTGAAGTTGGAAAATGCCAGCCAAAATCCAAATTCCAGAATTTTATTAACGGCAAATAGCGAAGCGAAGTACTGGTGACGTGGGTACGCAGATCCCATTCCTCTGCTTCCTGCAGGCGACGTATTGATTGATCTGTGCAGGGCAGCAGAGCGCTGCAGGTGGAACCCGTGGGCGGTGGCAGCTCAAGTGCTGTCTGCCTGTTCCTTGCAGTGGGCTCAGGGCAGGGATGTTTGCTTCCCAGTCGAATGGGCTTAGGCCAACAATTTGGTGCACATGAAGCAGGGCGTATCAATGCCAATCGATGTCCAGCTGTATAGCTTCATGGTACCTCACACGCCATAAAGCAAACCCACCTCTTGTATGGGGTGGTAATCACCCTTAAACTCACACACACACACCCACGCTCACGCACATGCACACACACGCTGCTTGCTCTCCAACTCCCAAGCCAACAACCACAGCCAACGGCACGTGAGACACTTGAGTGATGCCTAAAATTAGAGGCACTTTGTTCCTGCCAGGTTTCATATCTCAGCATTTAAATGCCACTGCTCAAATACCAATCTCCTTATCAACATGTAGGCCCGGGGAAATGCAAGGAAATGAAATAATGGCACAAAAAGATGTTTAAACTGAATCTGCAGCTATCTGTTGAGTAATGAGTGGTTTCCTCTGACCTTGAGTTGCTAAGGCTGCTCAGATGAGAGCACTTCTCCCCTTGAGTTCCAGCCCTTGACTTTTCACGTATCTCAAGACTTTTCAGGAGCGAAGGTTATGCTGTCGAATGCTGTGACATGGATTGGGAGCTGGTTCTTCTGGATACGTGTTAGAATTGATTTCTCTGAAGATACAGCCTGTCACCACTATAGCAAGAGAAATAATTAGGTTTGGCCGTATCCCTGTACTGGAGCTGTCTCAAACACATGGGGGGCCCAATCCTCCCCTAGCTATAAACAAAAAAATAATCCAAACAATGCTATATTGCAGTAAGACTAGTAATATATTTGAATAAGTCAGTGACCAGTTGAATATAATGAAGATGCTAATTACATATTTTTGTTTTCTAAACTTTCTTCTCTCTCATATTTTCTTGTCCCTTCTCTGGCTTTCAGTCTGTTGTATAGTTCTTTAGAGCCAGTGCCTGCACACAGCAAATTTGTTTGTAACATTTCAAAGCTGAATTTGCCTAGAAGAACTGAAAAGACTTTTTTTAAACTTTGATCTCATCATCAAGGTTCCCCTGTAGAAGGGGCAGGGACACTGCAGGCCAAATCTGGCCCTGATTCCCTAGGAAAAGAGAGTAATTTGAATTCAGAGAGAATTGGAAGTTTTGCATGTATGAGGAGTGTGTTGGCCTCCTAGCTTCAGTCAACAAGCCCTGGATCTGTATGGCCCAAAGTAAGTCCTTCAGTGAACTGTACATATTAAATTCAAAGGCCTCTAGCAGTGGGTAGAACACAAAGATGAAAGGCTTGGTGAGAAGAGATAATTAAAACTTAATAGATGCTTGTTTTATAAGTAGGTGCAAAGAAAAATGATCACTTGAGGGAGTCCCAAGGAATTTCTAAAGAGGTCTATGTGTTATGAGTAATTAATTTTGGATAGTTAACACTAGGAAGATGACCCCTAAAAGACGTAGGTCAAGGCTAAGTGCCCAACTCTCTTTTCCCTTATGTGTTATGGGGTGTTTTATACTCCATGTTTAAAAAAGAGACATTAGATCCAAGGAAACCAGAGAAAAGCTGGCCTCTTCTGAAATTTTCTGTTGATTCAGATGATAGCAGTGACCTTTGGCTTTTCTGAGGTCTCTCCTAAAAGGCATCCAAAGATGAAAGGGTACACGATGTAGCTTAGAAAATAATAGACTGATTAGGACTTCTGACCAGGTGGCTTCAGAAAGTAGAAACTTGTCTAGCCTTCCACGGTGGCCACAGAGGCATTGCTCCAAGTGCCCCCAGCCACAGCCTCTCAGGGAACGGTGGCTCCACCCACAGAATAAGATGTGGACTTAGGGTGTCATGGAGATTTGACAAAGCTTTCGGAGCTTCCATCTCCAGTTAGCTACCCCATCTGTCTCGTGGCAGGTCCTCCGGTTTATGCCTCTCAGATGACTCTAGCATGAATGAGCTTTTTCATACACGTTGTTTGAAGAAAAGTCCTTCCGTGCCGTTTTCTCTTGTCACTCATATGTCTGTAGCGTGTAGTAGCATTAGGTTCTGACCCAACCACCCTCCCCAAGTTCTGATCTTCCCCTCACCCCACCCCCACCCCCAGCACTCTGAGCTTCCTAATGTAGCTAAAAAAATTACAGTCGTTCTGATTGCCAGTTGTGAATATGCAACGGGGTTATTTCCTTCTCATCTACATTCACACTGCTGAATACTGTCCACATAGACTGGGACCAGCAGGAACTCAGCTCTGAAACGTGCATTTGTCACAGGCGAGAGACACGGGGACACACACGGAGAAAAACAAACATGAAAATTCAAACGGAAAGAGAACGGAGAATAAGATGTATATTGGTTTGCTGAGTTGGAGGACTCTCTCTGTGGCAAGTGAGACCCCTTTCATGGAAAAGTTCCATGTGGCACCTGCAGAAATGACCTTCAGGCTTTTTCTTAATGATCTGAAGTCTCTAATCCAATGAAACTAAAGGTGCTCCTTAGTCAGAACATAAAAGGTAAATAAAAGCTCCAACTTCAAAATCTTACATTTTCTTTGAAATACTTTAGATATTCCCCAAACAATTGCTGTAGTAAAACTATGAGATGAAATCCATTTACATAGGGAAACGGGTCATAATCTGTGCTTGAAGCTGGAAAAAATAAATAAATGTTACTTCGTACTAAAGAAAAAGGCTGTCGCAATAAGTTACAGTCTCATCATCCTGCTTCCTGGTTCCTCATCATCCTGCTTCCTTCCAAGGATGAGAGACCCAGGAACTTCCTAGAAGAGTGGGTACTTGGAACAAGATAATAAAAGCCCTGCGTCAACTTTTATAATGGACATACAAAAGTAGAGAGTACACTTTGCCAATCTTGTTTCATGTATTCCCTCCACATCATTTATTTATTACGTATTTGTGACTCAAGTACTATAAATCATTTCGTCTACAAATCCTTCAAATAAGATCAGTAAGGACAATGGTTACTTTGCTTGGCTTTACGATACCACGATGCCATTATCGGACCTTGTACAAAACAAGTGCCTTCATATTATGGGACATTCTATCCGTATTCAAATTTCTCTGATGGTCTCAAACATATTTTTTACAGTTGAAGCCAGGATCCAAACAAGAGTCACAGGGTGCTTTTTTTATTTTCTCTCGTGTCTTTTGTATTCCCTAATAACCTTTTCCCTCTTTAATGTCATGTATTTGTTGATGAGATTCAGGAGCTTGTTTTCTAAAAGCAAGAAACCCCCACACAGATGCTGCTAACTATCTTCCATCACCGCTCATCAGCCAGCTCAGGGGTGCTCAGCTCGATCAGTGGGTGATGTTACCCTGATCCATCCTGTGTAAAGACAGGTCCTTTCACCGGAAAGTCTTTGTGTCTTTGGATGATTATGGGCTAGGTCCACTCTTGCATTGGGGTTTACCAAACAGTGGCTTTTTGAATCGATCCCTCTTTATTAATTTATTTAAATGCCTGGATATCAATTTGATAGTAAACCAGCACCTCCGGGCTTCTTTTCCCCAAAGAGAACAAAGACTACAGGTACTTACTTTTGCCACCAGTTGAAGCCACAGGCTCTGTTAGGTGCCCTGACGCCCCCGGCCTGAGAAGGACGGAACTGGGTAACCATGTTGAGGAGAGCTACACAGGGAGATTTCTTCAACCATAGCGGAGTGCAATCCGTGCCATTCAGTTTAGGATCATGGGGGTGAAAACGGGGGACCTCTAGCCCTTTGGTGCAGAGCCACAGGGTGGAGTATCCTTTCCCTAGTGTTGTGAAGGCTGGGCCAAGCTCTGCACAGACCTTCTCTTAGTGCCACTCAGGAAGCCACAGCTCCTGTCCGGCCACGTTCTCTCACTTCATATGAAAGCCCAGCAGGCAAGAGGCAGAAAAATCCACTCAAGATTTTACTTGGTGTCCCGTGTCTTCTCCAACTAGAGCCAACCCAGGAGCATATAGAACCAGAGCTGAAATGAGCCGATCTCCCAGAAGGCCCACGGGCAAATGGAAAGGTTCTGGCAAAGAACTAGGAAAGGCTCAGAGAATGAAATAAAAGCTTGTTTCAAATGTGATTTGAAGCCACTGTGGACTGTACTAACCTATTCTCCCAGCAAACCCAAAACAAGCCCATCCCTGGACAGCTCAAGGCCCTTCCACAGTAGCTAGGAAACGGACTCCTGACTTGGCTAGGCCACAGGACGCCCAAGCAGCTAGACGTTGTGTTTACGTGACTGATGAAGGCTCCTCTGTGCCCCACCCGCCCCCATCAGAGTGACGGAGGAACAGGATACCCTTTGGCCCCCGCAGGGCTCTGCTGTGAAGGCAGAATTCCCCTCCCTTCTCCTTCCTCTTCCTCCCCCTTGTTCTCTTTCTCTTTCTCTCTCTCTTGCCCTCTCCCTTCCCACTTTGATACTAAAAGCCACGTGGCAGACAGCGCAGGCTGTGGAGACAGGGAGCACTGGGTTCAAACCTGGGTCCAGCCAGCTGTCTCCCTGTCCTGCGACTGTCCTGGTTTCCTCTTCTCTGAGACTGAGATTTTCGCATTCACGTCCCAGGACCCCTGCAGGGTCTGTGTGCTACCCACGGAGCTACTGAAGGCAGTGTCCAGGGCACAAGGCTACACAGAAAAGTGACCCAATAAATGGTCGTTACTACGCTGATTTTTTAGAGAATGGTAGATTCCAGAACAAATTTAAAACCTGCTACGTTTCTTTCGCCCATAAAGCAAGTCTAGTCGTGAAACAAGGCCTTCTGCCCAAGCTGAGATCTAGGAGATGGTGGGTGGCAGTCGGACATGCAAGACGGTAAGGCTGGGCCCACCCAGCGCTGCAGACAGTGCTGACGGGGCTCCGTTCTACCTCCGGGCTCACTCCCAGACCCTTGTCACCAAAATGCCACCAAGATGCCACCAGCGTGGCCGCTGAGTGCAAGATTTGCCCAGCGTGGCCTTTGCCTTCCTGTAAGGCCCACAGTCCTCTCCACAGACAGGGACAGTGCCTTACCCTCTGCCGTCCTTTCGAAGGACGGGACACTGCTCCTGAGTTCTGGTGCATTCACTCCAGCCTTGCTGCGCACGGACAGGTTTCCTCCGGGTCCCGGCGTTCTGGGTACCTCAGGACCACGTTGGTTCCTCTGTCCCTCCATCCGTAAGGACTGGTGGATGGTACCCAACCCCTTCAGTCCCTAAGATGTGTTTGCTCGGACTGAGCCCCTTTGCTGCCCTACTTTGGGCAGATGTCTCATGGACTAAAGCTTCCTTCAGCATCTGCAGGTGAAGTGGGTGCCCAGAACCTAGACGCCCTTCTGGATGGGCTCTTTGCTGGGTTAGCCTATCCTGAAAGGTCCCGGCCACTTCTTCCTTGGATTGGGGGGATGGGTGTAAGACAAAACATCTGACTTTAGAACTGAGATCTAGACGTGTTCGTCACCGAGTACTGCCAGGTGAGGGCACCTACTTGCCGCAAGACACGGAGGAGACCCCCTGTCAGGAGCCTGCGCCCTTGATGGCACCACCAGCGATGGCGAGAAGCAAAACCTTCCTTATGCTTTTGTTTTGCTGCTGGCATTTTTGTCTTGGCTCATAAAACAAAAGCTCCTTGATGAAAAGCTCCTAGAATGGTATTAGCCCTTCCCCCCGCCCAAAATCAGAATAGAAGAATTTTTTTTAATGAAATGCAAAATGGCCATTAACATACCACCCATAGGAAATCGCCATTACTGTTTCCAAGTATTTTTTTTTTTTTCAATTCACTGGGCGTAAAATTTCAGATACGTAAAATGATTAAGTCCTAGAGATCTGCTGTGCAACATTGTGCCTATAGTTAACAATATTGTGTTGTAGAGTTAAAGATTGGTCAGGTGTCCTTACTGCACTTTAAAAAAATTAGAATAATTATATACACATATGCACATATATGCACATACATATGCATATATATATTTTTAAATCTTGGCAATAGTTTGTAAGTTCTTTTTGCTGAAAACAAGGATGAAAAGTTACAGGACCTAGAAAATCCAATCTATTGTTTCACTGCTACACACATGGTAAATGTGGACTAAAATGTATTGATCACCACTTGGAAACTTGACCGTGATTATGAAAAATGATTTGCCATACATGTTTTATAGCAATTCTGGCAACCATGTTGAGTCTTTCAAAGATCTGATAGTTAACTAATTGGAAAATTACAATTACAATTACAATTTCCTATCACAACACATGAGCTGAGTTATTTAATGTCTCTGAGTTTCTGGACCTTCCTTTGCAAAATTGGAATGCTGATCATAAAAGATGGCAGCGGACATTTCATCAGTTTTTCTCAACTTTTTGCCACCGTATAAAACGCACGATCCATAATATCATCATGTGCAACATGTACTGTGAGCATTAACTATAATACCTGACTTCTCTCTGTAACAGAAGAAAAGATGTTGGAATGCAAATGAATGCAGATGAGTTCAGGACACCTAAAGATATAAAATAAGTAACATTTTAAATTAAATTTGCCAGTGTTTCACAACAAAGATGTTGAATTCTCTGGTGTTAAAATGCACCATAAATTGGTAAGTGGCAAACCAAATAAGGTGCCATTATGTCAGTAATTACGTTCAAGTGCAAGGTCTGTTTCTCACTTTGCAGGCACCGCACCCAGGTGGGCCCACAGCCTGCAAACTGGATACCACCTGACAGGAAACAATTAAGAAATTCAGTATTTAATTTGTTAATTTGTTACCTGACTTAAATTAAAGATGAATTAAGCTGCATTCCTTATTAGCAAGCTTTTAAGTAAACACGGTTGAGAGAAATAGAGTTGAGGTTTTGAATACCTGATTTTAATTATAAATTAAGTTTCAAAGACAGCTCCTCATTTTTTCCACTTACACTAATTCAGAAAGCAAATCTCCGAGCCATGTTGCTCGCTTTCAGATAACACCTTCGTCTTAAATACATGATTATGAAAGCTAAATAGTATTCTTCTAGGCAGAAAGTCTGACTTTTATTGACTCGTAAGACAGAATTACCAGTAATCATTTAAATAAGAATGAGCATTAAAATATGTAAGTGAATAATTTCTATAATGTGAAAGTTGTAATATATGTAAAAACGAATTATAATTAATGGGAATTCCCTGTCAATTTCCCTGACAAATGAGGTGACTATGATTGAACAGCTGCTCAGCGGTATAATTAAGTTTTTTAAACTACCTAAAATGATTGCATCATGGCTGAAGTTACCTTGTTGTTAATAGAAACTTTATCCTAACTAGCAAGATGTTTTTAAAATTCTCTTTTGTCTATCACTTTAAAACTTTTGCTTCCCCTTGATTCCGTCTGAAAGGTAACGTGTCTGTTCAGCATCAAACAGCGTTTAAGTCTCTCCTGGAGAACATTTGCATCTTTAGCGATTAGTAGCCAACTCTTTGATGTGGCCTGGCGATACCTCTTTTCAAGTCTACATTTTAAAGCTGTTTTAGGGACCCACGTAATCAGAGTTACAAAGGACAGAGGTCCCCCTTTCTGTCCTTTGCCTCCCCCACCCTAGCATCTGTCTCAGCCCCTGTCCCCTGGATCCGCCGGGGCAGTGCAAACTGGGGTTTGCCAGCATGCCTTTGACCGAGACGGTAACTCTGGGTTTGTTCCATGCCACGTGTTTGGGGACTTGCAACGAAATAAGAATAAACACTACTTTATGCGAGCTTGAAATACACGCCCCACAAGAAAGTGCCAAAACGGGGAGAGGAGGAAGTAGAGATTTTCTTATACTGCCATTTCGTTATTGGTGATTTTCCAGTGCGATTTGGGAGACAAAAAAGATTGTCATGGAATTAGCATTTATTATACAGGCTACATCTTTAGGTCAGACGTGGTGTTGGAAAGCAGAGAACACGCCCCTTGAACCCGGGAACTAGATAGATCTGTCCTGTTTGCTGTTTCACCCCTGCACCGAGTGCAGTGCCCGGCACATAGTGGGTGCTCAACAGGTGTTTATTGAAGACATAACAAACGAGGATGAGGAGAGAATGAGGAATAGCAAGAAAACCAGAGACTATTATCCATTCTGAAAAACGTATTGATTTGCATGCTGTCCTGGTCCTAAATATCAGATGACATTAGCAAAGGTTACCGAAAGCAGCTGATTGGGTTGTTTTTAATTAATAATTGCTTCATTCCCATGTCCACCTATTGAGCTATTCACTGTTCCCAGCTAACCTAGCAATTTACCTTCCCCTTGCCCACCCCCAGCACAAGGCCCAGCCCAGAAATCCGTGAACCAAGAAGTGCCTTATTTGGTGGAGCCCAGGTATAAAATTCTACTGCGCAAGGCACAGGGGTGTGTCCTGGAGGTACTGACAAGGAAGACAGACACCACAGCACCCTGCCCAGCAGGCTTCCCCATTTTAATACCAGAAATAAAAGTGCTTTGGGCCTTAGAACCTCTCTTCACCCTCACTCCCCCACCCCAAAAGCAGAAGCATCCACAAGAAGAACGAGTGGACTACCAGATATGAACGTGACTTAGATGCAGAACAGAATTGTGCTTAAGGGCATTAATGGGACGGCTGGGCATCCTGGTCCCATCCCACCCCCTCCGTAGTCCCATAATGTTGTACGAGACACTGGGCCTCTCCGTTCCTCAGTTTCCTTAACCGGCAAATGGATTCAGTGTCTACCCAATAGGACATGACAGGATCAGGTAAATCGAACCTCCGAAAAAAGTAATTATTTTAGAAGTCTTGGGGCCATCCTGGCACGTAGCAAACACCGCATCCTTGCCAGGTAGCTAAGCAACCCTGCTAACAGTCACACGGCTCATAAGGAGCAGGCGAAGGCCTCAAACCTCAGGGTTTCTGCGTTCGAAGCCCAGCCTGTTTCTACCCATCACAGCGAGTGTGACTCGTTCCTGTCAGCAGCGTAGAGTAATGAATTCGGGGAATTGATCTTTTTGAAAACTTGAGGGACCGTTCTGGCTGTATTGAAGATGTTTGACTTGTTGAAGATGAAGTTTTGAGGGTGAAGCAGGCACGTGCAGGGGAGAGCAAGGGAAGAGAGGCCGGCCGCCCCTGTGCCCCCGCCTGGCATGGGGCAGGCTGTCCAGAAGGGGGTCTCCTTCTCAGGGAGCGAGGGCCGGGGGCTGGGATGCAGGACTGGGCTTCTCTGCATCCTCCCCTAGAGCGGGTCCTCTTCTTCCGGGGCCTCCCCATCAGGGGTGGGGTGACCATGGACATCGGTTTGAAGTTCATGCTGAAAACAGTAACCAGGGAGAATCAGGGGAGGAGGATGTCCCGGTCCCCAAGTTCCAGAGGACTGGATGTCAAAGACAACAGGAGTCAGGGACAGGGACTTGAGCAAGAGGCCCTTCATGGGATTATGACGAGACTGCTTTATTCCAAGTCCAGTCGAAGTAAACCAACGAGAACAGGGTGGATCTGTCAGCAGCGGGGACAGGAGGTGAAGGCCAGAAGGCCCAGAGCGGCAAGGGTGGAAGGAGCCGTGTTGAAGCAGTGGAACGGGGCAACGGAGCCGAGGGAAGTAGGGTAATTAATAAAGTGGGAAGCTGGCGGGGTGCTGAGCATATCTCTACGCAGGACGGGAAGTCCGGCCACCTGCCCAGGTTCTCCAGCCTGGGTACTGGCAGACCAGGGGGTCCCAGGGCCTCTCAGAAGGGACGGGCCCATTGACAGGTTCTCTTCAAGTGGGAAAGGGAGTTGGCTCACTGCTTTTTAAGAATTTCTCAAAAGGGAAGGACGAATTATGTAGCCACAGGGAAGGACCGGATGGGGAGCAACCAGCACCTCACTCTCGGAAACACACAGAGGAGGAGGCAGGGTGGGCCGTGGTGCCCTTGGTTGTGAGAAGGCCGTTGAGAAGGGACACCGTGAGTGAGGGGTTACACAATGTAATATTTGGGAGTAGGGAGAGTTAAAAAAGTCCTTTATCAAGTAAAACAAACAAAAATGATAGTTCTCTTATTTGTAAAAAAAAAAATAGTGTAAATACTTGCATTTTTAAACTTGAACGATTCCACTTGTATTTTTGTCGAAGAAGCAAAACATTCCCAGCATTAAACCTGATTTTATTTTTTTAAAAAGTCCTTGGGTGACCACCACGGTACAGACAAGGGAATTCGGCTAGAAATTTATAGCACTTATATAGGGTATTTTACCCTGTGTTGCTCGTGTTTGTACGGGCGTAATGAAGAAATATGGAAGCCGCCTGGCGGCCAAGTAATATCCGTAAGTTCCCATGGAGAAAAGCCTCCCTGTATATTTCAAAGTTATTAAGTTCAGGTCCTGTTATGGTTCCACTTTTATTAGTTTCTTTCCCCATCCATGCAATTATTGATTGATTAATTCTTACTGGCTTTCTAAAGTAGAAAAGAATGATGACCCACATAACACACTTCCTAGAGAGGAGAAAGGACAGCACATGTAAGGGGGGGGTCTGGGGGAGGTGGGGAAGGCCCTCTGGCCTGCAGCTCCTGGAGCACAGAGGGCTGGAGACAGGACAACACGGGCTAGCGTGGCTCAGGAGGGACCAGGACTACCTGCAGGAGCCAGCGTTGATTTTTTGGCTTTGGCTGGATAATGCTGTTCAGCGTTGGCCCGGTCCCCCAACGTCATTCAGTGCACAGAGTACTGTCACCCCCTCCATCTCACTCAGCCCCAAACCCAGGAGACAGACAGGGCCCCCGGTCCCTTTGGAGAAAACTGAGCCTCCAAGTCAAATGACGTGCTCCATGTCACACAGTTAGACACGACAGACCCATATTCAAACTGAGGCTGTTTTTTTCTGTCTCCCATTTATTTTCCTACTTCTGACCCAGGCCAAATGAGGAGTTGAGTGATTATATTTGAGTGGGATTCCGGGGTGGGGGGGTCCAGGAAAGCAGGTCCACTAGTTATACTTGTGATCCAGAATGGACTTAGAAGGCCAAGCAGATTGAAAACTTCTCTTGGAAGTTGGCTTGACCACAAATACAAACTGGAAAGCATTTTTCCTGCTGGTCCCTGGTCTGTCTTACCAGCATCACTTCAAAGATGGCAACTTCTTGGCGTAAAGTAATTGCAATTAAAAGTAAGGAAAAAAGGGGGTGTCAGTTTCCCATGTCCAAAGCAATGTTTTTGATCCCCAGGATTGCTTGGTGTCTGTGTATGTTGGCAAAGTCATGGCTCAGATTGATAGACAATGATCTCTGAAGATTCACATGCCCCTATCACAGGCTGTTTTCCAGGTAACCCACCTTTCCCACATCTGAGACGCCCTCTTCCAGACCCTATGTCTCTAGGGAATGGGGTTCTGGCAGGAAAGCCCAGGTGGGCTAGAGCAAAATTACACCTATAAAATAAATTTCATGCCCAGATATTTTTATTGAAAATGCATAAGTTGAACTTGACGAAATTGCAATTTGGAGGAGGGAAAAAAAGCATAATAGAACTGCAACCCTTGCTTATGTCTAATCTCAGAGTTGTATGGACCACCATCCCATTTGGAATGCTTGTTGAATGATAAAGTTGGACTGAATCAGCTTCCTCACACTAAGATTTCTTATCCTAAAATGCACAGCTCTTCTCCATCTATCTAACGTCTCATGTTTAAGTCCAAAGTATCAACTCCCTAATTAACAATAGCCAGAATACAGATGAAAATGCTTCCATTAAATTAAGTATGGGCATTGCCGTGATGTAAGGGGAAATTTGGTTTAGGCTTTCATTTCTGTAAAGTCTTAAAAGATGTCGACTATTTTCTTTCCAAATTATTTTTTTTTTCTCAAGTAAATTACATATGCTTGAGAAAAAGCTACTGAACTAAGTCGTAGATGGTATTTCAAGACACAGAAACACGAGATGCACATCGGTGGACGCTGAGCCTGTCTCACGATCCTCTTGGACAAGAGGATGGTTTCAACACTCTGGAGTGCACTGGGATAGCCCATGGGCTGTCCTGTCTTCCTCAAAGTCTGTGCATACCCGTTAACACCAATTCCTTCATTCGGTGAGCTAATTCATGCATTTTATGACTTCAGACGCTCTAGGCCCATGTTGATTACCCTGTTTTCTTCTGGGCCCCTCAAATGGTGTTACCCTCAGCCTAGGGAGACAGTGAGGACCCAGCTAAGGAATAACTGTTATTAAAATGTAACAGGTGCAGTCTGTGGTCTTTGAGAATTTCCATAATACAAGTCACTATGAATATTCAAATCTATTGACACCGAAACATAAAGACAAAGATCATAGATTACAAGAATGTAAGTTTATATATATATATGTGTGTGTGTGTGTGTGTGTGTGTGTGTGTAAATAATTCTGTGCAGAGAAACAAGTTTCCATTAAAATAGGTACAGGAAAGAAGAAGTGTCCAATCCCTTTCACCTAGGCCGAAGGGGGACTGTGGTAGGGTTTTTGGAAAAACGGACAGGCAAAATAAGAACGTACCCTCAGACGTATGAAAGGGCCAATAGAAACCGTCGAAAGGGACCCTGAATAAGGAGGTGTGGGAAAGCAGAGGAGACGCTCACAAGGACAGCGGAAGAGGAATAGAGGGAGAAAAGGAAAGGGGACGTTTAGTGTGATGTTCAGGGTGGAAGCTACCCCAGCCGGATGCCCTGTGGCCGGGGAAGACGAAGGGTGAGTGGATCCCCAAGCTGTTTCGTCCTGCGTGAACTGCTGGCCGCCCGCCCCGCGTGAGGAGACCCGCAGGCGCCCACAGCTGGCGTGGAACGGGCGTGGGATGGGGGAGGCAGACCTTGCCCGCAAGACGTTGGACCAGATGGGAGAGAGGAGCAAGGCCCCTGGGTGCAGACGCCAGGAAGGAGCCGGCCGGGTGGGTAGTAAGCAGTGGGAGCAGAAGGGCAAGGGCAGGAAGCAAACACCGTAGGGAGGGCAGGCCAAGGGACAGGAACATGGCAGCACACTTCCCAGAGGCAGCGGAGCGACGTGACACCACCTGCTCCCAAGTGGCAAGATGAGGACAGTGAACAAGAACGAAGAGCTCCTGTGATTTTCCTTTTTTTTTTTTTTTTTAACGGAGAAAAGGGTCAGTGAAACATCTTTCCAAAAATAAACCTTGTCTGCAATGGGGAAAAACAAGTAATAATAACAATGCTCCTCATCCGTATCCTTCAGGGAGGGAACGTGCAATATTGAAAACGAAGTCAGTTGATTTTAAAGACGGGAGCAGCATCCCCTCTTCCACCAGGAAGGATCAGACGCGTCCTGTGCAGGCAGGCTCGCTCCCTGGGGGCGCGTCTGGGCCCTTGGGGAGCCACAGGCATCTCGCGGGGTCCCGGGAGCACCGTTCCGGACAGGCAGCTGTCATTTGCTAAATTGCCTACTTGGAGCCCGAAAGAGTTAACGCGCCTCCGCACGCGCCGAAGCCTTGCCCCAGGGAGTCGTTGGCACACGGGGAGCATCTGGCTGGTTGTGGATCCACTTGTTTCCTCTACTGCGGGGCTCCCAGAAAGGAGGTCACCTGCTGCCTCTTCTGGAAAAGCTCTGGGGAGCAATGTCTTGCATTGAGAAAGAAAAACCAATGGCACCCACCGCCATGCTTTCCTTGGGTCATCCGTTGTCACAGCGCTACGGGAAATGTGGTCAGATAGAAACTGAGGTTCTCTGATTGGCCAAAGCAACACGGCGTGAATTGTACCTTTGTTACCTACCTGCAGGCTCAGGATGTGGAGGGCGGGCGTGAGGCTGAGAAACGAGGAGTTGTAAGAACAGGCTTTCTTGCCCCTGGGGACGAGGGCGTTGTGTGGATTGGAAGGCCCGCGTGTGAGATGGATAGGAAGGCCCTCGCCCACGGATCAGTGGGAACTGTTCTCAGCCAGGGGGAGTTAGTACGTGTTCAAGAGCCAGCCGGCCGCTGTCAGCCGAAGCAGCGAAATAGACGTTAAAATTCAAGAATCCCTCCTGCCTGTTCTGTGCGGCACCACGAGCAGTATGTGACAAGAAGAGAAGGGGCTGTTACATGAAGGGAACTTGTCACCTGAGGGAAGGGGACCAACAGTCAAACAAGTGCACGTAGGAGCTGAGATTTTATAACTTACGCTTGGGTGAAAGCTTTAAACGGACAAGATCATCCCACCTTTTACAAGGATGACTGGAATGTAAGCCTTAATATGTAATTAATATGTCTCTACTGGTTATATTCACAATCAACATCTACCGGGGGGAATTCACACACACACACGCACACACACACAAACTATCTTCCTTGTAGTATAGGCTTCCCCACCAGGTGAGTGTTCTGGGAGCCCATTTGCACCTGCTTACCAGCTGGCGTTGTTGTGAGAAGCTGCGTTCAGCTTCAGGGACGTTTTCCTGAAGACGCTTTCAAGGTGTTTGCCCATTTCATGCTGGGTGACTTAGGAGTGCACCGGCCCACGCTGTACCCCGTGTTCCGTTTTTGACCAAAAATGGCATGATCCCACCCTCCCTAATTCACCTGATCTCACTGGGATTGACTTTTAATTTTTTGTTTCCCTGGATGAAAACAAAAAAAAATTAAAGGGAAACATTGTGCCCAGGTGGAGGAAGTGAAATAAAAATAGCAGAAGCGCTGGAAGGCCTCACAATCAATGAGTTCAAAATTGTGGTGAGCAGCGAAAGAAACATCTCGACTGGTGTATTGCGTCAGATGGAGACTATGTCGAAGGCAACTGAGGTTTAAACATGTAAGAATAAATACATAAGTTTTTATAAATAAATGCTGTTTTTCAGGGTCTGCAGTTTCTTCCCTTTCAAGGGGGATTTTAGTTTTGAAAAGAGCCGGAAATCTCAGGGCATCAAATCTGGGCTGTAGGGGGACTGAGTCACCTGGGTGATTTGGTGTTTCGCCAAAAAACCTCCACCGGAGACGTGGTGGGTAAGTGCATTGTCATGACGAAGCTGCCAATCACCAGTTGCCCACAGCCACAAACTTGTGAATCATCCAAATAGTCGCCGTGAAGGACTGTTCAAGCTTAACACCAAATCTGATGCAGATTTGTCGCTCTGCTCCGTCATTTTGAATGCGACAGCCACACAGTACACATGCTCCACTCAACAGCACCTACTGACCCCACTGACTAGTACAGTGAAGTCATTGTTCACATACGTGCATCCCAGTCCACCCCCCGTGGCTGCCAGGTCACATCTACGTCACGTCACGCAAACTGTTCTCGATACGTCCACAACGGCTGGACTTGTCCTGTTCAGCCCTTGTATGTTTGTTCAGTGCGATTCTGCAGTTTGGAGAATGGAATCTTGCTCCCAGTTGCTACGCTGTTTCTTCCCACCCCCACTTCTCTCTCTCTGTCCCTTATTTCTCTGGTTCTCCTAAAGTTTCCTGGCGTTTCTTCAATCCTCCTCCTGTGCCTTGCATCTTCCTGTGACGTCCAAGCACTTACGACGCACCCCTTTGTCCCTGGCGGCTCTCGGCCACCATTCTCTGGACTCATTCTATGACTCCCATGTTGTGTTTCATACGAGGAAAAATAAATCAACGCATGTGCACCACAAGTACTGGAGCATCGGTCACATCTGCACGTTCCTTCAACCATGAAATCCAACTGGCAGGAAATGTGTGCCGTGAACAGTTTTGTCAAAGAAAGGAGGGTGAACATGGTATTATTTTCTGCTGTAGGAATTTTTAGAAAGTTGCACGAGGAAAGAAAAAGGGAACTTCTTTTGTTTCTAAAATTCGAGTTGTTCCAGCCTGCTTTGAATCACGCACGCGGGGTGACATTATGTGTACATGTGTGTTTCATTTCATTATGTATTTTGGGGGGAAAATTCCTTTTGCGAAGGATTATAAACTGGATATTACTTACCCATCAACCTAAAGCCAAAAGGGGCAGAATAGCATGTGCTAAAGTAATGTAATCACCAGTCAATCACAGAGTAACAATATCTGGTCTTCCTGTGGCATGAATGAACTAAGGCATGAATTTTCAGAGATGCCAAAATCTCATGACTCTACATGACTTGATTCCTGCCGAACAGGCGGTCCTAAGTGTGGGCCTTTAAAAAATGGAACTGACACAGACTGTGCATGTGTGAGGGTGAAAAATAATTTACTAGAGAGACAATCAGGAAGAAGCCGTGTGAACAAAACAACAGAGAACCAGAATGGCACAGCGGAGGGAAAAGGTCACCACGCAGTTTCTGCACCTGGCCAACAGTGACTGCTTCTGGCGGCAGCATGTCCGGTCCATTCTTACGGAGAACAGGCAACTGTGTCGTGGTTCTTCACCGGAGCTGTAAGCGCCTCTCTTTCCCAAGCGTGGCATTATCTTAATACATAAATCATGGGCTTTGCTGCTTTAATTTTTCACTATAGAAAAAGTCATTTTATAATTGCACGGTGACATTCGTGAGAGGGAAACAAAAACCCGATTTAAAACCCGTGCTCCCGGAACATCACCTGCGCCTGGAACCCTCCCAAGCCTGATTGGAGCAAATCAGCTACGTTTCCCGTGGAGGAAAAACAATGCCCTGATACAGGACTCCCTGGGCATGTCCTTTCTGTCTGCAGGAAACTGAGCGGGCGTTCCTGATATCAGGTCGTTAATCATCACCAGGTAAAATAACCCTCATCAGCGAAATAGGCAGAGATTATTCTCCCGGTGTTGTGATCCCAATTTCAAGGGCTCCCCAAAAACCACATCTGCAGGGCCGCAGAGAAGCTGATGACGTCCTACATCCGTGCGCCACCCACCCTTCTGCAATGTCAGCCTGAGTGGAACCAGGGGCGTAGACCTCGCTTTGGATAATAGGCGCTTCCCGGAAAGGGCTTGCAGATTGAATTTTCGTCGGGCAAATGGTCTTTTCAATAAACAATGAGCCACGCCCGGAAAGACGCCAGGGGTGGGTTTTCTCAGAACAGAAAGGGTCCTTTTACAGTGAGAATAGTACCTCGTCATTTATCTGTTTCGCAGCTCCTGGGTGGGGTATGACAGCTGGTTTAAGCACGTGTGGGCTGTCACTCAATCCTTCCCCCTTGGCGCTGGTTAAGGAGCCCTTTAGTCGGCCTTGGCCGACACTTTCACCTGCTTCCTCTTTTACATGCGCCTCACATGCGTCTCACATGCCTCCGCCTGGGCCCAAGCAGGAGTTCCGTGTCCGGCCCATGCCCGCCACGACCCAGGGGCAAGTCAAACGCACCGACCGGTGAGGCTGCACCTTCGCACGATCCTGCGTCGCTTGGCCAAATGACTCTTGTTTCCGTTTTGGTTGACAACCTAAAGCCTTTTTCAAAGCGGTCCTTTCCCTGCCCTGACCTCCATCAGCCTCCCTGTCCGCTTCCAGGCGCACTGACAAGATGAGGGCAGCCCATCTCCCTCCCCTTTGGCTTCTGCCCTTGAAAAGGGCTCAGTGCAGTCACGGTGCTGTCCTTTTTCTCCAGACCAGACCGTCAGCACTGCTGGCAGAGGCCGGCTTCGGGCCCCATCCCGTCCTGCTGGCCCCACCCTGTTGCTGCAAATGTGTCCTGTTTCTGCAGCTTGTCTGGGCCCGGATCCAGCCCTGTTCTGTTGCTGCCAACGTGGTCAGGGGCTCGTTTGCTTTGACCAGACCCTCAGCCTCAGATGGTTTCTGGAGACCATGAAGAGCATGCTCACCTCCCGCCCAGGGAGAGTTGTCCTTGTTCTGCATTTCCGTGGTGCCTCTTCAATACGCTGTCACCGCTCCACGCCAGTCTCCTTCACACCCTCCTCCCCAGGCCCAGCCCCAGTTCTCCTGTTACCTAGGGTCCCCCTCCTTTTCCTGGGGAGCCAAGCTCCAAAGCCTCCACAGGATGAGTTCCTGGGGAGCAAAGGAAGCTATTTGCAACCACTAAATGACAATATAGCTTTATGCCTGTCAACACGGAAAGGTGTTTATTACGAAGTACTTAGTGGGGGGAAAAAATGAATAAATGCTACCAAGAAATTGGCCTAAATCTGAGCAGCAGCTATGGTGTAATGGTTGAAGGATGAATGTGTTTTATTTTCTCCCAAAGCTTTTCCAGTGACCAGGACCCCGCAATCCATAGCTTTGATCATGACATACCTTCTGTGAAGTCCCAACGGAATTTCCAAACTAAGTCACCCCAAAACAAATCTCATCAAATTCTGGACTAAACCTGTCCCCCCTCTAGTGTCGTCTGTTTTGCCCTTGACCTCCACGAGCTCTCTGGCCATGTCACCATCTATTTTCTTACCAAGGTGACAGTTGGTAAGTGGCGAAGATAGGGTTTGGATCTGGGCTGTGTGATGCCCCCCCCCCCCCGGGCCCCAGGCCGTCAGGACATGTGAACAAACATCCCTTGCAACTGTGGAAAGGAACGCACGTGCAGGGAGGCAGAGGGGCCAGAGGGAAGGAGGAGGAAAGGGTGCTGGCCATCTTCATCCCACACTCCACCTGACAATAGGCCTGAGCAATCCTGTTCTTGGTTTGATCCAAATTCAAAGAAACTGTGCTTCCCAATGTCTCTGGTTGACGGTCCTTCTGCCCAGCCTTGACCATGATTCCACAGGTTACGATTGACACCCGAACAGCTAGGAACCCCTCTCCCACGTGCATCCACGCTGTCCTTCAGCTTGTCATCTAGCATGCAGGGTTTGGCAGAAGCACCTTTTGGTTTAGTCTTTTTTTTTCACCCCCCCCTAAATTTCTGTCAGACAACAGCGTACACAAAATGTCATAGCTGCAGTGTACATTTCTAGTTTTCTTTGGCTGAACAGTGCTGAGAAAAAATATCTTTCTTCTCTGGCTGAGTGACACTGTTCAAGCAAATGAAGTAAGGGCGGAAGGAAGAGCATCCTTTATCCAAAGGACTGATGAATGTGGGAGGAACACGGAGACTATCACTGGAGAGAGATGCTGAAGAAGACAGACACCAGAGACAAGTGGAAATGGGGGGTATGTTAGTGCTGAAGGGAGGCGGGGGACAAACAAGGAAATGGATTTTGCTTGTAAATTAGAACCAAAGAAATGAAAACTACCAGCCCAATTTCCAAACGATGTAGGAGCTCTCTCTTGGCCTCATGCCCAGGTACCTCTGCAGCCCATCTTTCACTGAACTTCCTCCCCGACAAACATATCTTCTTTGCTTCTTGAACTTCCGGGTGTTCTCTAGTTCCTCTCCCTTTATTTTTCCTCCATCCCATTCCCTGTGGTACCATCATTATCATAGTCTCGTTCTTGCCACATGAAATAGCATCCTAAATTTTTCTACTTAGAATCACCAGCCTCTACTTGTAATCCCTTGCCTATCGTTTTTGCTAATTCTCCACTGAGCTCTGGTTATGCACCTACTCGGGGCTTTCTTTTTTTTAATACAGCAGTTTTATAAGGTTTTGAATGAACTTGATTGGGGTGGTGTTGGTTAATAAGATTATACAGGTCTCAAGTGTACATTTCTAAGATACGTGGCTGAGCTATTGCATTGGGTGCCCACCACCCAAAGTCCCAAAGTCTAATCATCTTCTGTCACCATATATCCCACCCCCTTTACCCTTTACCACACCTTACCCTCTCCCCTCCGGTCTGTTGTCTGCGTCGACGAGATTGAGTTTTATATGCCACACATGAGTGAAATCGTATGGTTCTCAGATTTTTATGACTGGCTGATTTCGCTTAGCATGAGCTTCTCCAGGTCCTTCCATGTTGTTGCAAACGGCTGTACTTCGCCTTTTCTTATAGCTGAGCAGTGTTCCTTTGTGTAGGTACCACATCTTCTCTATCCAGTCATCCGTCAAAGGACACGTTGGTTTAGCCACCGTAAATAGCGCAGCAATGAACACAGGGGTGCGTATACTTGAGCAAAGAAATGCTTTCATTCAGCAGCAGTCCCTCATGTCACCCTCTGCTTTCCCTAATGCCCCCTGCAAACCCGGCCGTGAGAGTCAAAGACAGGACCAGCGCTATGGCCTCTCAGGGCTCCATTTCTCTAGTGGAAGAGGATGCTGACAGGACCCTGAGGCTGAGGGTGACATCATAATATCGTTGTTGTCCGATGTTAGCTGAATGCGGGCTGTGGACCAGGCACTGTTCTTGACACTGCGCACGGAAGGATCCACTTCCATCTCCCAATCTCCTTCTGAAGGGGTGTCCTAATTCCTCCCAGTTCATGAAAGAAGGAACCGAAGTACAAACATGTTGAGTAGCCTGCCCAAGGTTCTTGTTGCCGTGGGAATAACTGCTTGTTAAACACCCGAAAGGTTATCTGTTCGATGGTGCCCTCTCCTAGGACGCTGGGTGGGATGAGCTCACCAGGGCTGAACGGAAGTACTAGAGACACCGCTTCCTGCCTAACTGTGTCAGTGCCCTGGGACGGGGTGACCAAGTCTTCCGATTTGAGGGTGTTTCCTGCCGCACGGATCACCCTTTAGTGATGCGGACGTTTTTCCCTTACTCTCTTTTTAAAGGTTTTAAGTGCTGCTTAACCTTACGACCCCAGATCCCATTCACCTGTTTCTCCATTTACTAACCATTTCCTGAGAACCAGTGATGTTCACTGCCTACCTGAGTAGAATATAGAACACAATTGTTAGGTTCCTAAAACATGTTGTGCTATGTGAATCCATGTTATACCAATGGTGTGGGGAACAAGAAGAGCTCTTGTTCCCACAGTGGGCAAAAGGGTCTCCCAACGAGGGATGGAGCATGAAGGGGTGAGGACCCAGCAAGGGTGGATGGGGTGAACACTGGTCTACAAGAGGCCGAAAACCCTTCAGAAGTTTTCTTTAGCAAACCTGTCCAGTCACTTAAAGTAACGGTTTTTAAAAGGCTGATTCTAATATCCAGGCACTGTGATCTTGGAATCACAGCTTCTTAGTGTGATCAGGTCACTTTCTTTTCCTTTTCCCTCAGTTTTACTGGGTTATTGATGTTAAAAGTGATGGTAAGTCAAACTGCCTCTGTGCACAAAATATATGAGGGACTCTCACATCATGAGTCAGCTTAGGTGAGTTGTTCTGATCATTAGCAATGACCCATGTGCTTGCATGTAGCTGTTGGTATTAACCTGCCAAAATGCTCCAAATGAATATGCCCATCCCACCAAGACCTTGTGTCTGATGTTTCCATCTGAAAAAAAAAAAAAATTCCAACAAATAAGTGACTGGAATGATTGAGGTGCAGGTCAGAACTAATTAGATACAGTGTGATATATAGATAAATATTTTATCAAGAAACATACTGTTATAAGTTTCAGATATAGTAACACACTTGCTAAAGCTAGGGGAACTCAGTCATACGTGGGAGTAGTCTGTTATACTGTACATATAAAAATGATCTGTTGCCAAATTATCCATATTTTCAGAGTCTATCCAGGGCTAACCTCCACTTATTACACATGCAAATATCTTATTTAGCATGCAGTAGGCAGTGCCAGATAGATACAAAAGGGCAGGCTCTTCTAAGCTTCTACATAGTTTTGCTATAAAAGTATGTATTCCATGAAAGACACTTTTCACGTATGCTATTTAAGCTTCATCCAACCTACTCATACCTTATAATTAGCAAAGGAATTCCAGTATTTTCTAATTTATAGCCAAAGAAAACCTAAACGATACAAATATCAAATAGAAGAATGTCTATTCTTCTGCCCTGGGTGGTGGCTCGGTGGATAAGGCGCCAGCCTGTGAACCCAAAGATCGCTGGTTCAATTCCGCAGCCAGGGCACCTAACCAGGTTGCAAGCCAGGTCTCCAGCCAGGTCCGTAGCTGGAGGTAGGTGAAAGGCAACCATACATGGATACTTCTCTCCCTCTCTGCCTCTTTCCCTTCCCCTCTTTCTGAGAAGAATAAACACAATCTTTAATAAAATGTCTGTTCATCTGAAGAAAGCCAGTTTCTCTAGCTGATGTTCTCTTTGTAATTTCTTGAGTACCAATCTGGTGCCCTCCGTCAGCTCTTATTAGATGAATGCCATGTGTCGACCGACAGACGCACAGAATCCAGAGCTACAGGACTTTGAACCTGAAAAACATGACCATCCTCAAGTCCAGGTGTTGGATTCTACAGGAGTGATGTGGTCGGTCTAAAGCTCAGGGGGGATTACGTATGGAATCCCCCTTCATTGGCTCTTCCCTTTGGATTAATGCTGTGTCATCTAGCAACAGGCAAGGAAGGCTTTATCAATAGGTTGCTCACTGAAGCCCACCCATGCCTACTCCCTGAAGTTCACCTCGAAAGGAACCTGAACAATTAAAAAACAAACAAAAACAATAAACATTAATACTGAATTGCGACACTCCTTGTCTCCATGTCTTAGCACGACAAGCAGGCAATTTGAAAAAAAGAAAATGAAAAGACCAAATCCCTGGGTCATCGAATAGCATATTGATGAGAAGTGAGCTCATGAAAATAGTTACAAAAGGATGCAAGCAGGGCTAGAACAGAACAGTAGAAAGTGAATAGTTCTGTGCAGAAAAAGTGCATACACGTAAGATAAACTGGGAGGATCTTTCATGAGCTGTTCACAATCATTTATCTCTGGCGGGATGGTAAGTGTTTGGGGGACACATTCTGTACGCCTTAAAAACGCAGCATTAACCATGAATTGCTTTCCTAATTAGGAAATCATTTTAAGGCAAAAGTACATGCAAATGAAATGTACTATTCCACAATGTATTTTTTTTTTTTTTTTGCATAAGAAAAACTCCTCTGCTAATTTCTTCTTAATAATTAATTCGAAGATCCTTTCTGTCCTATTTTTCAGTTTCCCAGGGTACAGGCACAAGCCTGATGAAGTCAGCCTGCACTCTCGGCTTCAGTATTGATTCACCCTGGCTGGTCGTTTCCGTTTCAGTGATCATGGTGGGCACAGCAGTGGAAATAAGTTATGTAAAGGTTTCCGCCTCGTTGTTGTTTTAATTAATCTGGGTCCCTGAATGACACACAGGCTTAATCGGGTGGTATGGAACCTGTCGCTGTTAAGTAATTGGTTTGAACCTAAACGCAGGTTGTGATCAAAAGTTGTCACCGTCCAATGACTACTCATTGGCCCATGCAAAATGGGTTGGTGGTCTTAGTCTAATTCCTCCTGGACAAGTGTCAGTCTCGTGAAAAGCATAACGGAAAGTAGCACTAATTGGTTGACATTCTCAGCATGAAAGAGGGAATAAAAAGACTGAAATCTAAAATGGCCTTCCAAGTTAGGCTGGGGCGGGGAGACGGAAAATGGGCCACACCGCCTGGAAAGACTTCTGTCAGCTGCCATGGTGCTGTAGTGGGAAGACAGAAGTCCCTTCCCAGAAATTACAGTGCAACCTCTATTCATGGGCACGAAGAAATTCAAACTTGTGTAGCCTTCCAAACTCTTTCACCTCTGCACAGTCCTTTTACCCAGATGTCCCTGGAGAAAGGGAGCAAAGATATTCTACCAAAAGGCAACAGACTGAAACGGATTTTGCTAAACCTTTTAAAAAACATTCACATTCTCCCAAGATCTCATTTCATTATTACCCAACGGTGAGTGTTCACCACTTTAATTAGAGGGACAATCGATCGGGCGTATGGAAGGAAGTGGATGGCATATTTTACCTGACGCTTGGGCTTGTCCTCTTTATTGAGCGTACCTCCCTGAGCAGAGACATGGGACGCAGCTCTCCGAGAGCCTGAGTGGCACCCGAGAGCAAAGATTTCTCGTGCGGCCCATCCATCTCCTGGGTGGTGCCTTCACCATTCACATGTTTTCAGTAAACGAAACGGAAAACAAATGGAAAAGGCCGTCATGGAGGCATTCATGATTAGGGCAACCAAGCAGATTACTAATTCACAAATATTGGAGCTAGCACTGATGGAGATGAATGAATTTCTCGTAATTTAATCATGCAAATCACGCTACCAGCAGAGACCTCCAGTAATTAGTGGCACGAGGAGAATTCCTCTGCATGCCAGCGGGTAGATGCAACGCTGATAAAGCTGTTCATCTTGCCGCTCCGTTCCAAACCTTTTCTGCCTTCTACGGTGTCTATTATTTACTGTGTCCCTTTACCATTCACGTGTTTTCAGTGAACTCCTCTCTTCTGAAGGAAAGCGCATGCCTGGGATTACAGCAGCTAAGTTTTTTTTTTTTTTTTTTAAGATTTTTTCTTTATTATATTTAGAGAGAAGGGAAGGGAGGGAGGAAGAAAGAGAGAGAAACATCAACATATGGTTGCCTTTCACCTGCCTCCAGCTATGGACCTTAAATTTTGCAGTTTCATAATTCTGCAATTCAGGTGTATTTAAATATGTGACACATTGAAGGTGCAGGAGCTGTTTGAAATATTTAGTAAATATTACTAGAAGCATTTTTCAATATTCATCTCACAAAAAAAAAAACTGGCCATCTCACTTCACCACCAAAAAAAAAAAAAAAAAAAGCAAGAAAAATGTAAACCTGTTTTTAAAGAAAAATGTCCAGTGAAATGCTTTCCTATCTAGAGCTTCTTGGTAGGTAGAATAGACTACTTACGATATAGCTTAAGTAGCTCTATAATTCCAAACTTCTACCAGGAACCTTCATTAAAGTATATAAATTAGTACTATTGTCAGAGATGGCATTAAGTATTCCATAAGAGTAGACTTAATGCAATTAATAGCAATTAAAATTATACTTTTATGATGTCAGCCGCCAGCATTGTAGGGGCATATTTGCCTATAAGGACTTCTGTGCCGTATTTATCCTCTAAAACTGTCCAATTTATATGAAAAATGCCAAAAACATATCCCATATGGGTATCATTATCTTCTCAGATTTTTAGAAGTAATCCGTCTTATCCAGCATGTGCACATTAGGCTAATTTGCTTTAATTGGTTTTTTCCTCATTTTGTTAATAGGCATGTTGGTGTTGAGTTTTTATTTCAGAGGTACAGATGCTAACTTCACTCAGGATGTTGTTATTGAGGGGTCAGTATGCTTTGTGATCAGCTGGACTTAACCCCTGAAAAGGGATCTTTCTTCAAAATGTTAGATGGTGTACCTTATCAAACGTAAAAGCTGTACTGCCGTTACCGTAATAGGGGGCATCTTGAATTCTCACTAATTAAGTAGTAGTTAAATACGGAAGAACAGCTTTGCTGAGTCTGCTGTGGCAAAGAGGTCCCGGGTAGACATAATAACTTAGATAAACAAATGAACTGATTTCAGAACACAGTCATTTGTGACTCCTCAAAGCAGTCATGAGAATTACCATGAATATGTGCCAGTGGTTTGCATGTCAGCCAGGAGGCGTACAAAATGAGAGATGCTTTTATTCCCTATATTCAGTCATGCCTCGTACCTCAGACTTGATTCTTACTATTTGTTTTCTTATGTATAAAATTTGGTCACAGTGAACTCCTATAAAGTTTATTCTAAAAATAGTGGCATATAAGCAAAAACCAACTTTTGTATCATTACAAAAGTCAGTTCTCTGAGGACAGAATTATTTTACGCAAGTAGTTAGAAGGTTCAGCAGAATTTCCAGATGAAACATAGGGGGAAATATTAAGTATGGGTTTGCTTGCTTCTCTATGTGATCAATATATTCAGTCTGTATCTGTCTTGACATCAGGAAACATAGCAATTACAGTCACACCATTACATTCTGTTCTTAGATTATTTTCCAATGTTTTAATATATGTATTCTGTCATCATGAAACAAACTATGTAAAACCATGCAATCTTACAATTATAAGATTATAGTATTTAAAAGAAGTGCATTGTTTTCCAATAAGCAGTAAAATAATTATCAGGTTAAATCAGGTTAGTTTCCTTTAGGAAATTTTTCTTATAAAGATTGCCAGCTGCATGGTAGAAAGAGGGAGTAAAAATCAAAATTTTCAAATGTCTCTAAATAGGAAGGAAAGACGAAACTGCTGTTAAAATACCTGATTATGTTAAGTATTGTGTGATTTACTTACATTATTTTATTCTCAACATAAAGATATTTCTTTGAACAGCTGTCTCTCCATAAAAAGACATACTCTCAGAATAGTTCAGTAGCTTCCTGAAACACCTGCATCTGGTACTTTGATTTCGCTTTGTTTTCCAGTGAACTCCATTTGTACTCTACAAGGCTTGAATTGTCTCCTTGGGGTAGCCGATAGTTGTATTGATAAGATCCATCCATGGCACATTTTCATGTAACTGAAACAAATAATGAAGAAATCAAAAAAAAATTGAAAGAAGGGAGAACTCAATCGCA
Source organism: Noctilio leporinus (assembly GCA_004026585.1). Classification (NCBI taxonomy): domain Eukaryota; kingdom Metazoa; phylum Chordata; class Mammalia; order Chiroptera; family Noctilionidae; genus Noctilio; species Noctilio leporinus. The sequence continues at coordinate 8,911 of PVIW01002665.1, read as the reverse complement.
TGCTTGGTCCTGTTGAACTGTGGGTCCCCAAAATTAAAGCCGCTTTCCCAGGCAAGCATGTTTAGCAACAAAAAGTAAAGCGACAGAAAATAGAATAAATTAGGGTGTCATGGTCCCTCACAGCCAGCCTATCGCGTAAGCCTTTCAGAAACAATTTGAATGTAACTAGTTTGTCTGTGTTCCTTTTGTCTCCGTTGTATTATAAAGCATAGTGATTACTAGTCATTGGAATTGAATTACCCTTGTTTATATTTAGTTGCATGTGTCCAGGAAAAAATAGAATGAGTTACGCATCTACCATTGTCTCATTTGTAGAGTGAGCACACGCTAAGCCCATTGTTCGTAACAATGGGATGGGTGAGCGCTGGAAAAATAGCTCTGTGACAGACACGTCCACCCGGACGTGGCCTGTAACAAATATAGACACAAGCATCGCTCCTTATGAGTAATTCTCAAAATTGCGACCAGGTCGGATCCCAGCAGGCCTTGCCACGGGAGTTGATTGTTTAAGTGTGTAAGTTCCCATAGAAACTATTTTAAAGGGTGGTCCTCATGTTAATTATCCCCAAATATTAAATTCTGAAAACAATAGGCTGTGTCTGGGGAAAGGGTGGGACTGGAGAGGGAGTTTTTGTTTTTGGTATTTGGTTTTTTAATTTTTAAAAGATTGTTTATTATTTTTAGAGAGGGGGGAAGAAAGAGAGGCAGAGAGGGAGAAAGACATCCATGTGTGGTTGCCTTTTATCTGCCTTCAGCTAAGGACCTGGCTGGAGACCTGGCTTGCAACCTGGCTACGTGCCCTGGCCGGGAATCGGACCAGTGACCTTTGGGTTTGCAGGCCAGCACCTTATCCACTGTGCCACCAGCCTGGGCCTTGTTTTTTGTGTTTTACTTGAGCACTTGGCTATCCATTAATTAGCCTCTGTGTTCTGTATTTTATAACCACTTGCCATCCTAGGAAACAGACAGCATAATTATGCCTACTTTGTAGATGGTAAGATAGTCATCTCTTTCAGGCTTGAAAACAGGATCTCCCATCCCTACCTCCGATGTGGCCCAGGTTGCAGACGAGTGAGTAGGAGTCATAGGAAAAGCTGCCGTTCCTTCTTCCAGGTCCCAGGTGTCTCTGTAGGTGAAGACAGTGTGAGTCCCCACAGTGGTAGCTCATTGGGCTATTCTTCATTCGCTAAAGAACTAAATAATGGACTCCCTCCTTCCTCATGCAAACTCAATAACCCAGCGTAGCTTTGGGGAAAGGCTGAAGGTGATGTTTCTTCCAGGGTAAGTTCTGCTTCCTATGCACATCAGCTTTACTGTGCTTTTCAAACTGTTTTCATCTATTTCACTTCAGACATCACAAATTGCTTCACACCACTTGATTTCTAAATAACTGGCCTTTATTGGTGTCAGACAGAGCCAAGGTGATGGTGGCCATTTTATTTCGATGGGTTAATTTTCAATTCAGTCCCTAGGAAGGAAGCTGGGGGCACAAATGTGATGCCTTCCAAGTGAGAAGGGAAAGATGGGCCGCCTAAATGGGATGGGTGGGTGCATGCTTGTACTTGCTAATGTTCCTGAAGTACTGTCAGGAGGATTTATGTTTAATATCCTGAGACTATTCTTGGCTTCATATTCTCTCAAGGGGAGCACAGAAGCTAGTTGCGGGGCTCTCTGTGGCGGTTCTATTCCATGAAATGCCAGGCAGGAGTGAAACAGGATTGATGTGTGTTTGCTGAAAGTCGAGGAGAAGTCAGAGGCAGCATCTCCCTGAGAAAACCCACAGCCCACAGGGTACCTTCCAGGGAATTTTAGGATAAGCTGTGATGGACACGTTTTGTTTATCACAACCTAAGTCATGAGCACTATGTTCCTTAGCTTATTTCTCTGTAAATAGAGATAGTAGCACTCATCTACACCATAGAAATTTACCTCTAAGTCTAATTAACAACAAGGGACTGAGGTATTTCAAGTACTCAAAAGCGATAAAAGACAAACCACTCTTATCACTTCAAGAATGAAGTTAATATCATGTTTAAACAATTAGATGTATTGTCTTTCAATTGAAAAGTTATGTAAGATTTCACTATTGAATCAGGACAAGACTTGGTAGCCAAAATAATAGACAATTGGTTTCTAACCAGAGTTTTTAAAGCAGTATTGCTGTTCTTTAAATCACTGAAGAACCGTAGCAGTACAGAATAGGTTTTCTTTTCTCATGAACAGCTGATGTCATTGTCATGTCAAAAAATGTACGCCCTTTTTGAAAATCATGCACAGAACCCCCAAGTTTTTATTACCTGATTATTGCCCACTGCCCTGTTTTAATTAGGAGCGAGTTACATTCTACTGGTGATGATGGCTAACCTAAGAGGAATCAATTCTCCAAGTAGTCCTTAGCTGAGTGTCACCTGGAAGGGCCAGTGTTTAATACGTTGGAAGAATACTAGTAGGAAACTCAAAAGAGTGAGCCATTAGTCTTTGTTCTTTCCAGTACTTAAAGCCATCTCTGACCCCAAGATACCCTAAGGGAAGAGAAATTGTCTCCCTCAGGCTCCAGCTAGACATCAGGACCAAACAACACCTAAATAGCCTAACTGGGTAACATTTCTCCTCTTTCTAATGTGCCATTTGCTGCCCAGTTTCCCTACACGGTAATGTCTCCAAATCTCGGGGAAACTTCTTCAGCCAGACCTGCCGATACAACCACAATCCAGATGTTGAGATCCATCCCCCCAGGTGGAATAGATCAGAACTCACCAGGCTCTCAATCATCATTACTGCTCATGCTAGGCCTGCCCACCCTGCACCCAATAACTGACGGCTGGCTTTGTTGTAGAAAAGCCCAGGATCCTCTAGAGAGATCTAGAAGCAGCATAACATATTATTGAGAATGTGCCGTTTTTTAATGGCCTCACCTGGTTGGATTCCCAACCCCAAACAACTATAAATTCTGTGAGTTTGGGAAATTTATGCAACCTCCCTTAACTTCAGGGATTTTTTTGCAAATGTAAGATGGTTATAAGAGAACATCTTTTTATCCAGTTATGGAAGAATTAGAAATGCTGTAAAGAAAACATGTAAGACATGCTTGGCTCATGGTTAAATGCTGCTCACTATCCTGGTCCCTATGGACATGACTTTGATTCCTGAGTCCTTCGCTTTAATCCCAGATTTAGAATCCCTGTAACAATTGCTAGATTTTCCTAGTACCAACTGCTTTGTTTCTCATTCTGTAATAGGGGGTGCCTGGTATTTTTACCATTGCCTCTTTGCCATAAGCATTTTGGCCACCAATATTTTTGCCACAGAACTAATTGACCCTAAAACAGTTTGCTGTGTAAAAGATAAAGTACCATTTTGGCCCAGTGTGGCTCAGTTGGTTGGAGCATCGTAACGTGCACCATAAGATTGTCGGCTCAACTACTAGTCAGAGCACATACTTGCCCAGGTTGCAGGTTGGATCCCCAGTCAGGGAACCTGCTAGACACAAGGAATCAATGCTTCTCTGTTACATCAATGTCTCGCTCTCTCTCTCTCTCTCTGCCCTTCTCCCCCCCACCCCGCCCCTTCCCTCCCCCTTCCCACCTGCCCCTGCCCCTTTCTCTAAAAGCAGTGGGAAAAAATGTCCTCGGGTAAGAATAAAAACACTTAAAAATTTATGAGTCTGTGTCTGTTTTGCTTGTTAGTTCAGTTTGTTCATTAGATTCCACATATGAGTGAAATCATATGGTATTTGTCTTCCTCTGACTGGCTTATTTCATTTAGCATAATGTTCTACAGACTCATAGATGGAGACCAGATGATAGATAGTGGTGGGCGTGGGGGGTTAGGGGATGGAAGGATTGAGGGAAAATGACACACGGATGTGGACAACAGGGTGGTGATTGCGGGGGCAGGGGGGTATAAAGGAACTAAATGGTAATGGAAAAAATACAGTAAAGGTTAAAATAAAATAAAATAGGTGTACATTACAAGCACACTCAAGTATATGTAGGTTAGCTTAATCACCAAACCTTTTCTGTTCATTCACTCAGAAATAAATGCTAATAACTAATTAACAGTTAGCACTTACCAAATGCCAGATAATGTGATGTGCTTTACATACAATAACTTAGTTAATCTTCCCAGCAGCCCAATGAGGCTGGTACTATTATTAATTCCGTTTATGGGAGAGGAAGCATAGGGAGAGGTTTAAGAATTCTTTTAAAGGTAAAAATCACAAGAAAAAGAAGGAAGGACAGTGAAATGAATAAGAGAATTTAAAATAGTTCGTTGTGAGGTACAAAATACTTGCAGGCATTTGGAATGTGTGGCAACACTGCACAACTAACTGGTTGTATTTTGTGGACCGTCTTCTGTGCACAATGATGTGGGCTCATCTCGGAGACTGAAAGTAGCACAGTCCTCTCTTTCTCCTCCCAACGCCACGGGCAAAAATCAGGGACACCTGGAAGAAATGCTGACTATTTCAAAACTGCCACTTTTTAACTATTTCCTTGACCACTTTGTCAATGGAGAAATGGAACCAAACTGACCCCGAAAAGACTGCCAGCCAGTCATTTTATTTTTCGCACAAAACCACCTTAGAGCCAATTATACGGCAAAATGCTGTATACGGCAAAAATGCTGCGGCAAACCTGCTCCACCCAAAGTCCCTGGAACCATTATAAGGCTGCTTGAGTTCATTTTCTGTTGCTTCTTTTTTTCCAACTAAAAAGAGACGTTGTGAATGACAAGAGAGGCATGGAAAGGAGAGTCAGGATGTAAAACAAACAGGTGCTTCAGCTCCTGACAAGCTGTCCTGGAGTGTCTCATAAACAGATAGAACAAAGACGCCGGGACAGACAGGCAAAATTCTGAGACTGGCCTAAGCTGCGACAGACTCTGACTTATTCGTACCATCGGCTCCTTGGGACGCTGGAGCAGAGGCTGCTTTGTCACTGATTCCTTCAGTGACTTGGTGGAGAAGAGCAAGCATGCCCCAAGTATGCAAAGATTTTGAAGCTATGGAATTACCGTGCTTCTGTGGAAGAGAGTCTAGGCCATAACGTTGCTGAAACAATACGAGTTTGTCTTACTAGCCTGTGGAAGTGATAGGATGTCTTGAGATACTGAATGACATACAAAACATCAAAAGGGGGATGAGGAACATTCCTCCAGTATTAGTCAACATAAAAGTAATCTACGTTCCTCTTCAAAACCCAACCCACCCCATGTCTAGTCGACAACAGAGTCCAGTAAAGATCTGTTGCTATTACAGAAACCCTCCTAGAACAATGCGTTATTCAGGGCAGGGTAGAGTGAGGAATTCATTTTCAACCTCAAACTGGGCTCTCCAATTTTAAAATAAATTCATTATGGAAAAGAGCAGCAGTTCATTAACTCCTAGAAACTTTAAGCTTATTAAGCACTTAATGAGTTTAACCTTTATGTTAAATATAAAATAATAAGAAATTCCATATCTACCAAACCTGCAAAACTTTTAATCCATTTGATGGAAATAATCACCCATATAGACTTTGGAGATTTTCATTTGGTGAAAACTTAGTCTTTTGTTTTAGGCTTGGTTTGTCTACCTCACACCTGCTGACTTTATGCTTTCTCTTCCACGGTGGTCAATTAGATGCCATTATTTCACTTCTAAAGACTGTTTTTACACTGGCTCCGTAGCTGTTCGGTGAAATACAACCCAGCTTCGTCCTTCCTGCCTCCAGTAAAATCGTCAGTCAGCGTTGGGGGAGCAATCATTGAAATGATGGAAGAGCAGTAGTGATGAAAATAAGCGATGGAGAATTCTACAAAAGCTGAAATTGTACCCCTGGGACTTCCTTGATCACCACATCCTTTCTCTGGATGAAAATCACTGCTCCCTAAGAACTAAGAGCCTGTCCTTCGGAAGGAACCTGTTCTCCGGTGGCAGTCACCTCCCAGGGCAGCATTCCCCTCTCTGGGATCAGGTCTGCTCTTGGCACAGTGGTCTCAGCTGATCTCTTTCACGTTATCAAGCATCTGCTCTTTCTGTGGGGTGCTACTGCTGTCAGATATACTTGGTTGGATGGGCTATTTTGGGGGGGGGGGGGGACTCGTGTTAGTGAGTGCTTGGTCCCAGGCCACCCTATAGGTGTTTAAATCAGCGCAGTGTGGCATCAGAATAAATATGTCGGACCATACATTTTAAAAGCCTGGAACAGCTCTCACTTCATCTATGAAAACTGGAGCCTGCTGTTGATTTGGGGCGGATAGAACAGTGATGTGCTGGATAAGGGAAACGCGTAAAGGAAAAATCACAGAAAGTCAGAGTCTGTTAGAGCTATCTAGTAAGTCCAAAGACCAATCTCTTGAGTTGATTCAGGAGAAGTTGAAGGGTGACTCAGTGTATAGTAAAAACAGCCTCAAATAGTAATTTTGAACAGGAAAGTCGAAAAGTAGAGTAATGTCAGGCATGCTTTGAAGACTAAAGGAAAGCTACCTAAGGAGTGACTGGAGCAGAGGAAGCCTGTTTTCTTCCTTTCTTTCTTCCTTTTTATTTTTTAAAAGTAATTCTTGCAATAGAACAAGCCAGAAAATCTTATTTGTTCTAAAGCTTCAGAATGACCACGGTCCCCACCACCCACCAAGGCATGGGTGCTTCAACCCCCACCTGACGTGTCTGGCTTTCATCCTCTCCAGTAGCCTATTTGTGGTCACCCAGCTCAGCATTAGGTCGTTTAAGTATACAATATGTTCCCTCACTTAATGGGTCTCGGTGTTTTTAAATATATTTTTTCTAAAACGATTAAAATGGCTGCACATAGAAGCAACGGAATAGCATAAGGTAGCCAGTACGGGTGGTCTTTTGGAACCATCATTTGTCTTGGCATGAAAAGACGTGGTCTGTTCCTTGCGCTCTCTCTGTGTGCCCCCCCTGAATGTGGCTGAACTTGTGAGCTTCGGTTTCGCCGTCAATCACCCAGAACCTGCCTCGGCTTGAAAGTAGGCTGTCACACCGTGGCCTTGTGTAGGAACGCACCAAACAAAGCAGAAAATCCAAAGGCCCTGTGTGAGGATGGTTTTTCTTAGGAGCAATAAGGACTTTTTCAGACCAGCAAGGTACCATTCAGTGAATTAAAGCTCCGTCTACGTCTTCTTAAAGTACTTATCTCTTCTGAAAGGTATAATCTTTGTGGCAAGTATACGAGGAAGAACTTAGGTATTTAGAGAATTCTGTTATGTGTCTCTCAAGTGCATTGAGTTCCTTAAAAGAATGTCAGTGTGTATGTTTATATTCATCAAAAATCCAGGGACCTAAGCAGCAAATAAAAGGTAAAAAAAAAGATGTTTCTAAGATTATTTAGGTGGATTTTAGCCTATAGGCAAGCCCTAGAGGATCTTTTAAGTAAAGAATAAAAGAAGCTAGTTAGATTAAGCTGACTGGCTCAGCGATTGTCACTTTATAAATTCCATAGTTCGCTCAGCACGGGAGTCTGAGTTATGTTTGTAATAGTTCATATACCAGTAAAGGAGCCTTTAAATGTGTTTCCCAAATTCCCACTGAACTTGTCCTGCCTTGGTCTGGGGCACACTGAGGGGAGAAGTTAATCACATCCCTTTGATATCAGAAAAAATATATAAATGTCTCTATAAGCAGTGCCAACACCACTGACATTAACTCTGCCAGAAAAGAAGCCTCCCACAATAGACATGAGGGTTTCACGAAGAGAGAAAGCCCCTGTGTGTCAACTCGTTTACGCGTCTTGCACGGACGCTGAGATGTAGGAAGCTACATGCATGGAGCAAGTGTGAAGATCAGAGGTTCAGAAAACCACTGGGGAGAGAGGCAGAAAGGCTTCTCACCACTGACTGTCAGTAACGGTCTTTGGATTTTGGCTTTTGGCTCTTTATATTCCAAGGTCGTAGGCCACCTGTCCTTCTTGAGGGCTCACCTCTACTCCCCTGCTCCTGCATGCTTTACTCTAAAGGAACCAATGGGTGGCTTGACGGTCATCTTACCAAGGTTCATATTAGCCTTGGCTCTCGACTTTCCCTTTCTTATGTTGTGGCCCATTATATCGAGTCTGACACCAATGTCGAACGACTTCATTGTTTTATATAAACTTTGTCACTGGGTCAATAGAAATACTCAAGTGAGATACATTGGTTATTTTTTTTATTTCTTCGGGTGACATTGGTTAATATGATCATGTAGGTTTCAAGTGTAATATTTTTTTTTAATTTTAAATATATTTCATTTATTTTGCTTTTGCATTTGTCCCAATTTCCCCCCTTCGCCCCCCTCCACCCAGTACCCCCATTCCCTCCAGTGATGCCCCCCTTAGTTCATGCCCATGTGTCATACATATAAGTTCTTTGGCTTCTCCATTTCCTTTATTCTTCCTAAAATCCCCCTGTCTATTCTATAACTACCAATGGGTACTTCTTTTTTTGACCTTTCACATTCAGACAATTCACCATTTAATTACTGCCTTCTAACAGCCTCTCAAATCATATTAATATAAAGTTCCCTTTTCATTATTTAAAAATGCTTACATTCATTATTTGTTTAAAGAATAACTTTATAAAGTAATATCAATTGCAATATTACCAAACACATGCACAAATACATTTACACATATACATATTTTTACACATATTTAAAGTACATACTGGATTTTGAAGAGTTAATACAAAAATTTTAAATATGCCAAGAGCTTATATAATTATTACATGTTAAATTACATGTTAAATCCAGTATATTTTATTTATTTTTTATTGTTGTTGTATTACATCCATCCCCTTTTTGCTCCCCTCTGTCCCCCTCCCCACCCACCCATTCCCCCCAAAGTCAATCCCCCCTGTCGTCCATGTCCATGGTTCCTTTATACTAGGTTCTTGTCTAAGCTGCTCCCCTTTCTTGCCTCTGCCTCCCCCTCCC
>PVIW01002664.1:126879-205250 GCA_004026585.1 Noctilio leporinus | reverse complement strand
GGCCCTTTGTATATCTTCCTCAGTGAGTTGTCTGTTCAGGTCCTTTGCCCATTTTTTAATTGGGCTGTCTGTCTCCCTAGTGTTGAGTCGCATTAGTTCTTTGTATATTTTGGAGATCAGACCCTTGTCTGAGGTATCATTGGCAATTATGTTTTCCCATACAGTTGGTTCCCTTTGAATTTTGCTGATATTTTCTTTATCAGCTAAGGCTTTTTCAAACCAGTTTGGAATTCTTTGAGAAACTTAGTGATAATGTATAAATTTAAGAAAATAAATTCATATCATACTGCTTAAAGAGCTGGTAGAGAGGGCTGTAGAAGGGAATGGTTCTGTTGTATGAGAATAAAGATACTCTCACAGGATTTTTGAATTAACTGGCAGTTTGGTGGGTGCATTGTCAACCTATCATTTGTTGCTGCAACCAAATGAATGAAATCCTTCCTGGTGAAATAATAACACTTTGTTGTTCTTCACATTTTAATGAAGTCACTATTGCTGATGAAATGCCAGCCACTACCTCCGTCACAGGTATTGCGTATCAGAGAGTGGCTTATTTCAGAATAAATGGAGTCAACCAGATAAATTACCTTCTTTTGACGTCTAACACCTGCTATCAACCTGTTATGACTACACACAGCTCTAAATTTACATCCATCCACCAGGATACCGCTGGTAACCAGAGTTCAGTTCAGTAAATATTTGAATGCTTACCTGATGCTAGTTAATACCAGAGGTGATGGAGGGGGTGTCAGGAAGAAGAAGAGAGAGGGAGGAATGAATGAGAACAAGAACGAGAATGAATGGAGTCAGTGAGACCATTTAGGAGGCCAGAGAGCCCACACTGGAGCAGTAGCAGTGGCGTGAACAGAAAGAACTAGATTAAGATAGGCGGTGGTACTAAGCATGAACAAGATTTGTTCATTGGCTGGATGTGTGAGATTGAGGATCTAAGAGAGAGCTTGCCTCTTAAGATTTTGACATTCATTGTCTTGCAAGCTAGTGATATCATAATCGGGGGCGAACTCAGGCCAAAATGCTGATTATGTATGATAAAATGTGTTTAAGATACAGCCAGTAACCATGATGGGAAATGGTTGAAGACAAAAGTAGAGATTACAGGAGCAAAGTCACCTCTCTACAGAGTGGGCAGTTATCTGGAGTGGATGAGCTTTCACAGGGACAGGGTGCCAGGTGAAAAGAAAAGCAGCCTAGGGAAGAGCCTGGGTTTATGGAATTGAAGAAAAGTTAGCACTACCCCTCCCAGTGGAGGGTATTTGGACAAACACACTGAACAAGGAATGAGTTTGTAGGTATTGCACTATATTTTGTTTTCTGTATCTTCTACTGTGCAGCCAATCTAATAAGTTATTCCCTCATTCTTAGTGATGCTTGAACTATGATAAGAAGGTGTAGAAACTCTTCAGCTGAGAGTTTCATATTGCTGTGTTTATGTCTATTAAACCCTCATTATACCAGGACAAATTGTCATTGCCATCCGCCATGTAGGTCTAATGAACTCTTTGCTTTTTATTTTTTTTATACATTCAAGTTATTTTTCAAATACTTGGCAGAAGTAATCATAAAGAGATAGTAAAAACAAGTTTATTAGGAATTTTAATAAGAATTTAAACACAACAAACGTCTGTGAATCAAATAAATTTTGGCACACAAGCATTATAAATGATTAGTGTCCCACATCATTTTAGCAAAACACGATGGTGCAAATTCTTCAAGCAAAATATTATGTGATGAAGTCTTTCCTGTTGAATGACTAACTACATTAAAATACCATTTTTTTCTCCCTGTTCTCGTAAATATATTGTTAGGTCATCAATCCTTGTGTTTGGGGAAAATTCATCTAGGTTATTACCATTTAAAGGCTCACAGTCTAAAATTTCACCTATATAATCAATTTCACCATCATCATTAGAGTCCAAAATGCTGGTTTCTGTCCCTTTGCATTCATCTTCCATTCTGTCTAATAATCAAAAGTCAGAGCAGCCTTGCTTGGAGAAATCACACCCAGAGACCACTGTAGAATCAAGCAAAAGGTTTTTTAGGGGAAGGTAAACAGGAAACAGGAAAACCAGGAGTGGCAAGGGAGGAGACTTTAGAGAAGTAGTCTTGAACTTGACATCACCAGGTTGGGTTTTTTATCCTAGGCTGCTAAGTGTAGTTACACAGGGACACTCTTCAAAGGAAAATTAGCTCATAAACAAAGAGTCCATTAACAAGAAGGAGCTAAGTAGGATTATCTGTTAGGCCATTAGCTTTACTACAGCCTCACCAAGGATCGCCAGGCAAGTTAACTTCGTTAACTCATTCCCAAGAGTTTCCCAGGCAGGTTCCATCATCGCCTTTTGATCAGGCTGGGTATATAGAAACATTGGCTGTTATAATTTTAGCTAAAGTGTAGATACAATCAAAGGTCTAAAGATATGTGCTATCTTCATGCTAGCTGCCCCCATATCCAGACAGGGAACTGTCTTCCATCAGCAATTTTCCTATCATTGACATTATATGAATAAAATAGGAAGAATTTTTAATTGTGTTCAATGAAAGCTAAATGTGCACCCCAAAGATGGTGTCTCCAGTATTATTTTATACCTTCTTAGGATATGATGCAATGTTTTGGGTAATGTAATAAAAGACTAATGGATGAACATCTATTTCACTATTGTATTATTCTAATAATTCTATCACTCTTCCATTGAATAATCATTTTTGCATACTTAAGATACTTTGAATAATGATGAAATAGCAAAATGTTTCCAAATATAGAAAAAATAGCATTTAGACAACACAATGTAACTTAGACTTATGAAAGTGCTCAGAGGACCCACATATGGCAATTGAAAAATAAAATGACTTCTCTTTTATTGAAAGAACAAGTAGAATACTGCTTTACTTTTGGTAGACCACGAGGAAAAATAAAAGCCACAGAATAACAATGTTTACAAGTAGTTACAACTTCTCAAAAAAGAAACTCCAAAAATAAAGTTGGGCACAGTGAACCTTGATGGTATATCAAAGGTTAAACAAAACATCACATGTCCAATCCTACTGAAATAAGAGTTTGATTAGTTAGCACTCTCCAGGTACAGAATACAGTCATGTGCTACAAAGCAACATCTTGGTCACCAACAGACTGACTACATATACAATAGCAGCCCTAGAAGGCTATAATGGGTGAACATTTTCTATTGCCTAATGATGCCATAGCCATTGGCATGCCACAGCAGGGCATATTTCTCACGCGTTTGTGTGATACTGATGTAAACAGACCTCTTTAGCTGACAGTTGTATAATAGTATACGGTACGTGTACAATTATGTACAGTACATAATCCTTGACCATGACCATGAGCAGCTATGTTACTAGCTTATGTATTTACTTTTGTTATTTTAGAGTGTACTATTTCTACTCATAAAAAAGTTTACTGATAAACAGAGTGCCATGTTATGCTGGTAGCAGCCTCATACAATTTGTGTTCACCATCTCTCTTGCTGGGATCATTTTCTCTTACACTTGGTTTAGTGTTGTGTTGTTTTGCACAGTAAGCAACGTACTGTCCAAGCTTGTAGCCTAGGGGTGACAGGCCATACCATATAGCCTAGGTGTGTAGTAGACCAGACCATCTAGGGATATATATGTAAGTGCACTCTGTTTAAAATAACTATGTCACACAATGATGCTTTTCACAGAATGGATCCCTGTTGTTAAGTGGTGCATGACTGTATGAATGACAGAGAGGGAGGGTTTTTTTCAAGATTTATTATTTTTAGAAATGGGGGTAGGGAGGGAGGAAGAAAGCAAGAGAAACATCAAAGTATGGTTGCCTTTCACCTGCCTCCAGCTACGAACCTAACTGGAGACCTGGTATGTGCCCTGGCTGGGAATTGAACCAGCAACCCTTAGGTTCACAGGGCAGCACCAATCCACTGAGCCACACCAGCCAGGGTGAGAGAGAGTTTTTAGGAAATCGGATCATGAATTCTGGGGACTGTCAAGTCATATCTTCTGGGCAGGCCAGAGTGATAGATGCCAGGGAAGAGCTGATCCTGCAGTCTGGAGTCCAAGGGCAGCCTGGAGGCAGAATTCCTTTCTCATCTGGGGACCTCAGTTTCTTTCTCTGAAGGTCTTGAACTGATTGGCTGAGGTGTACCCACATTATGGAGGCTAATCTACTTTACTCAAAACTGACTGGTTTAAATGTCAATCACACCTTAAACATACCCTTACAGCAACATCTAGAGTGGTACTTAAACAAAAAACTAGGCATCGTTGTCTAGCCAAGTTAACACAAAAAATTTACCTTCACAGTAAGGTTCAGAATGGCATGTGTTTCTTCACATATAAATGTGATGATTTTTTAAATTTTCATTAGCATCCAGTTAATAGGGTACCTGGAAATATATATTAAATATTAGAAATGACCTTTAGCATCTTAATGAATTTCACAGCTCCATCAGAGTAATTATGACTTGTATATAAAACTTACCTACAAAAAATAAATCTTTTTCTTCCTTTATAGAATTTTACTTGTATTAAATTAACTTTAAATGTATATCATGAAATAATGCTGATTTAATGTGATGTAGCTCATTCTTTAATTCTGAGACGTTTAAATCAAATCACATTTGAATAAGATTTAAAATCTAAATTAGCTGTCATGATTTTAGTCAATTTTTCATGGGCATGTGTAATAGGAAAATAAATATACTTTAAAGTGATGTAGTTATGATTATGAACATAAATAGTCATTTCTACTAATAGCTTATTTTTTCATTTTGTGTCTTTTAAGGGAAAGATAGGGATTAGCAAGTGTTCTACCTACCTACTTTAAAAACCAAACACAATGAACATAACTATTTTAAGGAATTAATGAAAATGACTTTTTCTTTTCCAGTAGGATAGAATAAAAATGTTGATGAATAACTACAAAGAACCTCACAGCCATGCAAAAATGAGCTGATAAGACAAATACAAAATAGAAAGAGATATGCCCATAAGAGAAATTATAGATGTTTGTAGGATAGTATTTCTGTCTTATGAGCTAACAGGGCATCAACATATGAAGACTTGAATTTCTGTCTGATTTTGGGGTAAAGAGGAATATTACTTCTTCCTGGTGATACCATGCAGTTTAGATGAAGCGAAGCCATGGACATCTAAAAAACTCTCAGCTCTCCTCGGGTGTTGGAAATGGCAGGATTATTTCGGATCTACCATTTCTTTCTTCACCAAAATTTCCTCATTGATCATTTGAAGCAGCATAATGCATCGCTTGTCACCCATCTTTTACCTGCCTAGAGGGAAGTATTTATGAAGTAAGCAGGAAGGTTAATAGATCGTGACCATTCTGTACATACAAAGTTCATGTAGTCAGGAAAAGGAGTTTGCAGTTGCCTATTACTGCAAAGCAAATCCCCCCAAAACTTAGTGCCTTCAAACAGTGATGATCATGTGTGAATCCTTCCTCACAGGTTTCGTAGGTTAGGACCTCACTTGCATGAGTGGGTCTTTCTAGCAGTCATAGGCAGCCACAGCCCTGTCACGGGGTAGCTTGCTCTTATGGTGTGTGACATGCTGCTGTCCAGCTGATGTCTCCTGCGAGCTTCTCCATGGGACTGTTTGACTGTCCCCATGACGTGGTGGTGGTAAGGTCGGGGAACGAGATACCAGAGGGTCATGAATAATATCATCCCCCCAGCAAATGTCTTTCCCGGAAAATGACAGACCACAGTGTGGAGGGGAGGAAAAAGGGACAAGAGCCCACCAGGTCCTTTTCCATGGCTGCTGGGCATGTTAAGTCACCTCAGGCCTGTTCAGGCCGGCTCCACGTGGGGAAGTGTGGGTTTTGGGAAGCGTTTTCCAGAAGCTTTGGAGGCCCAACAGAAAGACCTAGGTAGCAACAGTTGCCTATGGAATAATGATGGCAACAGCAATGATCATTTCTCCTCTGCTATTGAGATGAGCACATAAGACTGTCTTCTCTTCTTTTCATTCTAAGTAATGCAGAACCAAAAACCATGAATCTGAGATGACAAGGCATGGCCTAAGTCTTGGCCTCCCCTTGAGTAACAGCAGAGCCTCTGGAAGGTCATTGACTCTCTAACCCTTTGTCCTTTCATCGGTAAAGCTGGGCTTCTGATGCCTTCCATGCCACCTGCTATTAGGAGGAAGTGGAATGACATGGGAAAGCCCTTTGCAAATGGCAGATCACTACACAGATGTCAGTGTCTTAGTCATCTCAGGCTGCTGTAACCAGAATACTGTAGAGTGTGTGCCTTATCCACTAGACATGTGCTTCTTATAGTTCTGGAAGCTGTCTTGTTCAAGATCAAGGTGCCCCCAGATTTGGTTTCTGGTCAGTATCCCCTTCCCAGCATACAGAGGGCCTCCTCATCGTGTACTCACATGGTACCCAGAGAGAAGTCTTTGCTATGTCCCTCTTATAAAGACACTAATCCCAGCATGGGGCCTCATTATATGAATGGGTTGGGGCACACAAACAGTCAGTCCATTAGTCATTACTAAGAGCTGCACTGTGTCTTCAGATGTCAACAATGATAGAACTCTGATATAAGGGTAAGAGGTTTTCACATCTAGAAAATGGGTACATGAAGGTTGGGACTATTCTTATATGTCTAGATACAAAATTTCTATTACTTGCTCAAGAAATTTGTCTCCTCTGAGAGTTTTGATTCTCTTAAGTTCTAGTCTTGGTCCTTGAGAAAAAAATAGGTTCTCTGTCCAGATTTTCTGAATGAATGAATAAAATGCTTTATAATATTTCTTCAAAAGTAAAGGAAAGCAAAATCAGTATATGCAGAGTATTCTACTTTTGGGGTTTCCAGCTACTGCAAACCCTGATGTATTACCATCTGTAAGTGCAACCCTGGTTCACAGGAATGAAGCCATTCAGAGTCATCCGCAAAGTCTGTACAGTAGTGATGGAAACAGTAGACTTAACTCTGGGGATCAGGTTCTTTTCTTGCATACAGGAGCCATAGAGGTGCCACTCTGGGCTGTAGCTGGCTTTCAGAAAAACAGAAGTGGTGGTAGGAAGCAAAGTCGTATACAAGCCTGACTCACGTGTTCTCACAAAAATGCTTACTAAACGACAGGATGTTTGAAAAGATGAAATGATGTCCTAAATTCACAGAATAAGAATGAGAGGAAAACACCTTTCCATAATTACACAGGAAATGGTGCCATGAATTGGTAAAATCCAGCAAACCTGAAATGTGGACACCAAGTGCAATTGTGCAGAAACATAAGGGTAATGTGAGCAACATAGAAATACATAGGCGCATGTGGGCCTGTTGAAACAATTGCACTTTACCTCCTTCTCATTAAGGATTTAGTTTAGTCTTATCTGTTCTAGAGCCAATAAAAGGGGAAGTCACAGCCCTGCCAGAATATAAAAAGGGAGACTTCTCTTGATTAATAGTAGGGCTTACATATTGCTCAAATTATTAGAACATCAGGTTATATGTGCCTCTTGATTTTGGGTACCATGCCAAACATAGCATCTATGCACATAGTAGGCACAGTACCATAGGGAGAACATATCAAAGACATGGGATGAGACTAATTGTTTCCTCGGCATCTGGCAGGGTGTGCAAAATGCCCACGTTTCACTCTCAGTAGCAAGGTGTTTCAGTAACTGAAAACATCTCCTGGAAAACTCCAGAATGCGTGAAACATCTCAGACAGCCTGGAAGTGTCAACACTTCTTCACTTACTCATTTGACAAAATCAAATATTACTCAGATTCTAAAATATCTCCCTTTATAAATGATAACACTTGAGATTTGTGTTATGTAAAACCAAATGTTACTCAGATTCTAAAATACCTCATTTAATAAATGATAATATTTGAGATCTATGTTATGTTTTACATGAATTAGACCAATACCTCTAATGCATATATGTAAGTTGAATTTATTTCCACAACATCACCTTAAATAGATATTGTCCTCATTAAACGAAGGAACCAATGATCACAGTTATTAATACTTTGTTCAAAGTCACACAGATAGCAAATAGTAGACCCAAGATTTAACCCATGTGTTCTGATTCTTAAACAGGGTATGTTAGATGGGTATTCTTTTCTAAACCCCATGTTGAAAGGAGACAGCATTTGAGAGTCAGCTGTTTATATACTTATAAACTCATGAATATATATTTTTGTGTAAACCTTACATATTCTACTGACATCTATATAAGTTATTTACAAACTTGCAATAGTTTATTTCAATTAAGTTAAATTATACTGGCTGTTTATTGAATCATGGGACTTAAAGATCCTACGAGGGATTCATTCTTATGCATTAAGCAAAGTCACTTGTAAACCATGTTAGAAAAATTTTTTTAAAAACAAGCCAAAAAACTTTGCAGTAGGAGACTGCATTACCCTATTCCACTGACAGTTCATGTACAGATGTGCGGGCGAAAGGAGGAGGTCTTTCTTATGTTACCACAGTTGTAAGTTACTAAATGCCAGAGGTTAAGAATTCCAAACATTGTTTTGTCTCTCTGAGGACACTCTCTAGCATACATTTTATCTCCTTGGCTGAACTGTAAGTTTTCAATTCTTCCCCCTTTATACTTGAATTCTGATAATTCTAACATTGTGTTCTGAAAATAGCAGGCATGCCATAACTACTTCCTGATTGAATGAAGCATCTTTCAGAGTAGCTGGGAGATAGTGTAAGCCTACAAACTACCATCATCATCTCCAAGAACAGGAATCAGCCTTAGAAAAAAATTAGCTTGAGGAGATTAATAATAATGCCTTGCTTAAGAAGGAAAGTTCTTCCTCCCTTCCCCTATAAGATAAATAAAGTCTTTTTAAAAAGAACTTAAAAAAGCAAAGCCAACAAACAAACAGGAAAACCCACAGCAAACACATCAAGATTTTGGAAAGGTAAGTGATTTTGTTTCCGTTGGAAGGGATTAAAAATCTTTTTAGTGCCACCTCTTAAAAACAGAACAGATCTAAAAAGCACCTTGGGCCCTGGCTGGTGGCACAGTGGATAAGGCGCTGGCCTGCAAACCCAAAGGTTGCTGGTTTTGATTCCCAGCCAGGGCACATAACCAGGTTGCAAGTCAGGTCTCCAGCCAGGTCTGTAGCTGGAGGCAGGTGAAAGGCAACCATACATTGATGTTTCTCTCCCTCTCTCACTCTCTCCCTTCCCCTCTCTCTCTCTTAAAATAATAAATAAAATCTAGTTAAAAATAAGTAAATAAAAAGCACCTTGGTCCCTGGCTGGTGTATGTCAGTGGATTGAGTGCTGGCCTGCAAACCAAAGGGTCACTTGTTCGATTCCCACTCAGAGCACATGCCTGGGTTTCGGGGCTGGTCCCCATTTGGGGGCACATGAGAGGCAACCACACATTGACATTTCTCTCCCTCTCTTTCTCCCTCCCTAAAAATAAATAAAATCTTAAAAAAAAAAAATAAAGGCCTTGTGAACCAATTGCAGTTCATGTTCCTCATCCTAGAAGAACATGTACATACTAGACCATTTGAAATGTTCTGTTCACTTTCAGAGGCTATGCTGATTTGAGCAAAGTGGAAATGAAATGTAAATACAAATAGAGCAATCCTAATCTTCGGCAGTTCAAGTACCCCCTTCTAATCTTGAAAGTAGACATTTGGATTAGGATTCTCTTTATCACATTTTTTTTAAGAAAATTTCTTTTTCCTTTTATCATGTCTTTTAAAAGAGTTCAGAAAACCCAAGTCAGGAAGTCCTGTTATAACATAAGACAAAATAGGACTATGAATTTGTATTACATAAAGAAAACACCCTGGCTGGTGGCTCAGTGGAAAGGCTCTGGCCTGTGAACCCGAAGGTCACTGGTTCAATTCCCAGCCAGGACACATAACCAGGTTGCAAGCCAGGTTCATAGCTGGAGGCAGGTGAAAGGCAACCATACATGGATGCTTCTCTCCTCCTCTCTCCTTTCCCCTCTCTCTAAAACTAGTAAATGAAATCTTAAAAAAAAAAAAGAAAGAAAGAAAACAGCATATGACTAAGTAGCCTGTTGTGTGTAGGTAAAGTAGAACACATATCAATGCAGGGCAAAATGTACTGTGGCCATTAAAAACATTACATTTACTGGCATTACACTTCATTAGGTAGGTAATGAGTTGTACATATTTTAAGATTAAAACAACCAGACTGACCATGATAGTTTGCATCAGTACAAAAACCTGGGACAGGCACTTGGGAATTTAACAGTACTGATAATATCTTATGTTTTGATTACATGGTAACATTTCATTGTTTTTACATCCTAGTTCTAAATATACGCACCAACAAATTGCATGGCTATTTGAAAGAGGTTAGCTTTAAATATACTTTATCTTAGATATTAGGTACTGGGTCTTCATTATGAAAGGAGCCAGATTCCTAATGTAAAATTTCACTCTCTAAAATGACTGGTATATACAACCATCTAGATCAGATAAAATTTATTGACTACAACAAAATAATTTTACCCTTTAAGGCTCTTGGCTGAGACAATCCCTATAACAAAAGACAGTTGAAAGACCAAACAAAAGCTTAATAACATGTAATCTCCATACATGGCACATACCTAGAAAAACTGAGTAACTCCCCAGAATGGCCCAAGCCAACCCGTAAAATAACATTTTTAAGCCAAAATGTTAGGGGAAGCACTTAGGAAAGGTAAAAAGCACAGTAAACCAGTATAAGATTCTTAAGCAGATTCAGGTCTCTGTCTTCTCCAAGTTTCTAGAGATTTAGAGTCATTCTTCTCTTTTTGCTCCATAGAGAGACACAGCATAACAAATGGAGATTTCCCTTATAAAATGTAAATGTCTATTACAAAAGGGTGACTTCTACTCAGTTGCCAGAGATTTCCCCATGTCTGCTATTTTGTAAAAATCAACAACCTGAAACAATCCTGATGGCAAAAAGGCATATTTTGGGGTGACAAATTATATGCTCCCCTTCAACTAAGGGACGAAGTTGATTTTTTAAGACATAATTGGCATGCATAAGAAATTCAAATAAAGAGGATCTTAAGAATATGCCATAATGCTGGTTTGAAACTGAAATTAATAAATTTTATTTGATCAAACTAAAGAAGTTGGACAAATTACTTTTCTTTTTTAAGGATGGTATTTGTTTATTTTAGAGAAAGGGGAAGAGAACAGAGAAGGAGAGAAACATCCATGTGAGAGAGAAACATTGATCAATTACCTCATATTTGCCACATCTGGGAGTAGAGCTGACAACCTTTTACTTTGCAGTATGACACCCAACCAAATGAGCCACACCAACCAGGGCAAACAAGTTATTTTTTTAATTTAAAAATTAAATTCTTCAGTATTGCAGTGTATTGTGCTAATTACAAGAGTACTGAATTATGTTCATATGTGATTTTTGTGTAATTGAATCAGTAATATACATCCTTCATTTGGGCAATAGTAAATATCCCAAGTGTTAACAAAAATTCAACCAAGTAAAATTTTTAAATCTAATTGTCATTTTTCTTTTTTTAAAGATTTTATTTATTATTTTTAGAGAGGGGGGAAGGGAGAGAGGCAGAAAGAAAGAGAAACATCAATGTATGGTTGCCTTTAACCTGCCTCCAGCTACGGACCTGGCTGGAGACCTGGCTGGAGACCTGGCTTGCAACCTGGTTATATGCCCTGGCTGGGAATCAAACCCATGACCTTTGGGTTCACAGGCTGGTGCCTTATCCACTGAGCCACCAGCCAGGGCTCTAATTATCATTTTTGGATGATTCATGAATGAGGCAGCATCCCATCTAGGAAGCCGAGATATAGCCTGACAAGTTGGACCAAATGGACACTTCAGAGGCAGGAACTGGGAAACTGGGTTGAAGGAGGAGGTTCTTAGCCAAAAAAAAAAAGGTTGTTTCAGGCAAGGGGCACCTTCCTTTGGGGAAGGGTGGCGGTGGGTGTCATCAGGCAGGTTACCTGACTAGTGTTGATCAGAAGATTCCAGATTGATTCCTGGGAGAGGCTGAATCTGTCATTAAGTCTTGGTTTGTGGTCCTTGCAGACAAGCTACTCCACCTTGGGCCTGTTGTTTCTTTTCCTGAACACAAGTCTCTCTCTCATGTTAATTATAAGCAATTTACAGATAGGCACCATCCTGTTGCCGATGGAAATGGGGTTCTTATGTCCCAAGGAAAGCACTCCAGGAGACCCACAGGGGAGGATGAGGTGTGGCAAGATTTATTCGGATGAAAATAGAAGATTGCCTCTGTGTCCCATCTCCAGCCATCCCGCCATGAAAAAACTTAGTCCTTTGGAGCCCACAGGCTGGGGAGCGGTCTCAGTCCCCATCCAGGTAGCACTGTGCTTTTCCAGCCGTGCTGCTGAGTCCCCACACCTGCCAGGAGCCTGCATTTGGAGTGAGTGTGGCTGCCAACAGCATGGTTACTATGGAGAGAATGCACAAAATGATGGGGCCAGTGCACGTGCCCACCCACACCCCCTACCCCAGGGAGGGAGAGAAGTGGGGATGGAGAGAGAGAGAGAGAGATTGATTCTTTGTTAAACTGGGTTTTATTGTCTTGAGCTGGGGATGGACCAGGCGGTTTTTCAAAACAGCCAATTTCCCAAGCTTTCACAGGCTTCTGATGAGTTCACTCCTTAGCCAGTCCTTTCTCAGGTTAGACCAACAGGCCACTGTGGTCCAACTCCCCCTGTGCTGTTTTCATTTCCGTTGCACATGCACTTACCTCCTCCTCCTCCCCAACAGTCTGGTTCCAGCTCAGGGAGAGGAGGGGTGTTAACCCTTGGCAGGGCTGAGCTCTGCCCCCCCCCCTCCCCCGCAGTGGGCAGGCTGTAGCTCCCTGGTTGATTGTGCCCAACAAGGTCCAATTCCCTTTGCTTGCTTCCTGTGTTACCAACCAGCTGACTTCCTATGGAAACAGTCCCTTCCAGGATCTAGATTAAGGATTGTAGCCAGAAAAACAGTCAGTTTTTAAATGCTTGCTAAATAGTCACCTCCAAGCTTATAGAAGCAAATTAAATGTAGATTGACCCTTTTCTAAAAGGAAACAGAACTGATGAGACTAACGACTGTCTTTTATAAATGTGTAAGTCTGCACAAATATTTGGCAAGGACCCAATTTGCACAAAGAAATCAATCTGGAGTGAAAGATTATTTTACTCATTTCCCCAGAGCGACAGCCGAGTTATTTTTTAAAGTTGACCTAATCTTTTTACCTAACAATTTGCATTAATATTAAAATTTCGTGAAGGGCAGAAATAAGCTTGCAATGTTGACATTTTTATTTACAGATTTATTCATCAAATGTACTTATAGTGTGCAAGATATCGGGCTCGGAATTATAGGGTATTTCAAGAAAGCCATAATATATAGTCTCTTCTCTTAAGGTGCTTGTTACTAAGTAGAAGAAGTAACAATATTATTATAATATTAGGCTATATATATATATATATATAACAGAATAAATATAAACAACATTTTTACAAACAATATATAATTTTATGAATTTTTTCATTTAGGCATTTACCTCTGTATACATCCATGCATTTATTCGTTGTTCATTACTTCATTTAATAATTATTTAGCAACCATTGATGGAAAACAATATATAAAAGCAAATAAAATAGGAATTCCATTGTAAAAGAGTTGATCATCTAGAGGGAGACAAAAATGTGTGCTGACAATAACTTGTATATACAATGGAAGTACAAAAGCAGAAAACAACTAGACTTGCCTGCAGGAGGGCAGGGACTGTATGTGCATTTTACTTCATCAGTTCCCCACAGCCTAGGCCAGTGCTTGATACTGAGTAGGTTCATAGGCTGTGTTGACTGTCTACTGAATTAATGGAGGAATATGTTGTTGACTAATTGAATCTGAAGCTGTGCCTTAGAGTTGAGAGAAATGCATTTCAAGCAGAAGAAATGTTTAAAAAGAATTATAGGCCTTTGGAACTGGAAGACACCATCTGGTCCAGTCTTTTTCTCCTCCTTTCTGTTTTCAGTACTATAATACTTTGAGCTAACAGTGTCTGAACATGTACTTTAATTTATAACAGGATACAAAATCAGAGATGTCTCTTACTGAGGCACTAACGTACTGTAGACACCAGATGCCAAAATAGGTACAGCCCTGGCTGGTGCGGCTCAGTGGGCTGAGTGCTGGCCTACAAACCAAAAGGTCACCAGTTCAATGTCCAGTCAGGGCAGGCCAGGTCCCCAGTTGGGGTCATGTGAGAGGCAACCATACATTGATGTTTCTCACTCTCTCTCCCTCCCTTCCCCTCTCTCTAAAAATAAGTAAATAACCTTTAAAACAAAGAAAATATAAAGTGATTCATGAAATAGTCACTCAGAAAAAATGTGAGGGCTCTGTGGAGCACACACTACTGCAAGTACTCTCCTCATCTTACAGCATACAATTTTCACAGGGGGAAGAGCTTAATTTCCCATTGGATTTTAAGAGAGAAGTTCCTTTAGGAATACAAATGGAGGAGTGGCTCGTTGGATTCCATGTTTCACAGATGGGAGTGATAGAGCCTGCCCAAAATGTTTGCCAGATTTAGGACAATAAATGGAAGAGCACCAGTGATTACCAAGTCTAGAAAAGCTTCATGAACCCCCTCTAGTGATATTTAACCTCAGCCAGACCCAAATAGCCAAAGGCACATTCTAACTGTGACAGCAAAGTAAAATAAGAACTTTCTGCTCTCCTTTCCTCTTCTCCTTCACTGCCATTCAACCCTGTTAGGGTGAGAAAGAGCAGTTGGTGAATGAGAGGGAAAGAATGTTGAGAGGAAGGGAGAGGAAGAGATTGGGGGAGAAGTCATATATGTAAACTAAGTTTGAAATATTCATTAATGCATTGGACTGGAGATTCTAATTTTGGTATCTTAAACTGACAGCAAGATCTTGTATTACCTTACCATGGCCAGAAACAATGTGGGGCCTACCCATATTTTTCCCCAGGAACAGAGGAAGAACTACCCCTTTTAGCAGATTAGAAAAGAGAAAGGAAGGCAGAGAAAGTTGTCTTTATGCTTAATATGCCAGAAGTCCTGATTATTCAACATACAAGTCATACCTTTTATAGATTATTTTTTTAAGGGAAAGGAAAGCAATATAAAGGGATTTAAGTCAGAATAAACATGAAGATGACACAACTTGTTTTTAGTGGAACCAATATTACTGTCAATTGCATTGAAATAGATTATTTTAATGGTTGACTGTAGATATACAGTCAATATATAATACCAAAATTAACAATTAGTCAAAGGCATGGATTTTTGAAAGTCTGTGGTAACCTAGGAGCAGTAAGCAATGTAGCTGAAACATTGCCTTTTAAGGATTATGAAAAAGGAAGGCTCGCTATTCAGTAGGATGGTGGTGGTAAAGCAAGCCTGCTGCATTATATAGCAACAAAAGGTGACATTCTAGTCTATTCTGTTTAGCTATGGGACACTATTCACATAAGATGATTATAACATGGTGGACTGAAAGAGGCTCCTAGGAAACCACACCAATGCTTAATTATAGCACCTTTCATTTCTATCCCACCAAAATACCATGATGAAACCCAGAACTGACATTTTGAGGGCCATGTTGTTGTTGTTTTTTTTTAAGATTTTATTTCATTATTTTTAGAAAGAGGGGAAGGGAGAGAAACGGAGAGGGAGAGGGCCATGTTTTTTAAACATCTTTATATATCTCCAAGATCCATTCATATCCTCCCTTTACTTAAAAATATTTTTTTAGATCATTCTAGTTCTTGTTGACCCACCTATAAATTTTAACAATGCATATATATAGACATTGATATTCCAAGGGAATATTCCTCAAGACCATTGTGAATCAGCAAATTTTCAAATGCTATTACAGTGTATGTGAAGTATTTATTTTCCCCAAAATGCATAATTTCCAGTCCTTATAATAAACTTTTTACAGATGAGGAAAATGGGACTCAGAAATGGGACACAAAGTAGATAATAAGGGTTTCCAATTAATATTTAAGCTTGGGTCTGGCCCATTTCAAAATATGCATTCTTACCTATATTTGTTTTCTATTTGAACTATGTATTGCTAAATAAGTTGCCCACTGTGCTCCTTTTCAGGGTCTTCCTAATATTTAAGACCCAGGTAAAATGAGTACTTTCTTGGAATGAGAAATCCATTAGGCCGGACAAAACAACTTAGCAATAAACTGTAGGCATTAACTCCATCCCAGTCATTATCAGAAGGCCTACTGCTCTAAGATCCCACCAGTACGCTTTCTTAGATGTTTCGTTAAATCATTTTATTTTTTAATTACAGTTAACATACAATATTCTATTTCCAGGTATACATCCTAGTGATTAGACATTATATAACTTACTAAGAGATCATTTGATAAATTGTGTACCCATGTGACACCACGCATAGTTATTAGCAGTACAATTTTAAGATAATGGAGTGAGACTTGCATTGTGAACTTTCTGGATGCTTTACATGGTGAGATGCTTCATGTATTGGCTGCCTAGGAAAAGATTTGTAAGGCATTCTGGGAGGGTCTGCCAATTAAAACCTGGAGATGGGCTGAAGGCTTGCAGCAATCGAATTTTGAATACAGATGG
Organism: Noctilio leporinus; assembly: GCA_004026585.1. Classification (NCBI taxonomy): domain Eukaryota; kingdom Metazoa; phylum Chordata; class Mammalia; order Chiroptera; family Noctilionidae; genus Noctilio; species Noctilio leporinus. The sequence continues at coordinate 188,612 of PVIW01002664.1, read as the reverse complement.
TGCAGAATCGAATGTTTCCATAGCGACAGACTTTTCCTTAATAACTTTTAGATGGGAGTGGAAACATAAAAGGAAACCACCTTTCAGCAGATGGATGTTTCTCCTGCGTGTTTTTAGATTGATTTTGCAACCTAATTTGTACTTAACTAGTGATTCTTTTAAGTGGGCCTGAATATTACCAAATTCTCCTGAGGCAATATTTTGAGAATAACACAAATGAATTCTAGGCATCTTATAAACAAATACAAAGGGCATGTTTTTAAAAAATATTTCTTGGTATGTAACCAGTCAACCAGGGTTTTATATTGACTATAATTACCACTGATCCAAGATTCTGGATTCTTAATGTCTGTAAAGACCAGATGATTAGAATATAAGTATAATCAAAGAAAAATAAGACACACACTTTAGTTTTATAGATTACTTTTTCATTATCTATTGTTAGAAGATCTTTAAAATTGTTAATTATTGAAATAATTTGAGAAAGACTCTCATAAGGAGGTCTGTTCATATCACACGGCTTATTATTACAAATCTAACGTCTGGTCTCTGGATTGGCATAGCCAACAACTAGGTTTTAGTAGTTCACCTAGAGGTAATCAGGCTCTGGGGGCACTGACCCATGATACATAAACACACAAAGGACTGATTTAGAACTTATCTGAAAACAAGAAATAAAAATTCTTACTCTATAACACAACATAAGGCTGTCCGAAAAATTAATGATGCTAATTTGTTCAAGGTGCCCTTCGCAATGAGAACTATGCAGAAGGCCAGATGATATAGAGATTGCAAGGTTTGATGGTGACTCAGAGAACTGAAAGAGTAATAAGGTATTATTAAAGAATAGATATTAAGTGAGGCAACCTGGATAAACTGTTCCCCTTTCCTATTCTTAGAGAAATAGATCAGTTGCCTCCGACAGTACCAAAAAGTATCAATAATTGGAGCTTTGTTATTATTAGTCACGTTACTATTCATTACTCACTTGGTTGAACTGGGGTACTTCATCAGCAAAACCCTTACAAAACAATTCTTGTTGCAAAGATTCCCAGCCCTAGTGGCAATCTTTGGACTCCCAGCACAAGAAACTCAGACCCAGTAGGGGAATGTGCAATGTTAAGAAACTACCCAAGGCCCGACTAGGTTATTTTTGCAGTTGGCTAATATCTACCACCTCTTTTTTAAATTTTAATTTCAGAAGAAAATATTTTCTGTTTTTTTTTCTTCAAATCTCTGGAAATTTAGTACTCCAAGCCTCTAGGAACTTGGGCAAGAAAAGAGAAATTTAAAGAGATGTCAAGTCAGACAGGGACAGAGATCAATAGATGCATAGACATATACATAAAGTAAAAATATGCATGTACACATATAAATAGAAATAAAGATACTGTTTAAAACTGTAAAGAAATATACTCTTAAAATGTAGTTTGCAAATATAAAGAATCTGCTGTCAATTGAAAATAGCATGATAAACTTGAATGAAATAAGGACCCTGGAAACAAATTCCCTCCCTCCCTCTCCCGTGTGCACTCTCTCTCTCTCTCTCCCTCCCTCTCTCTCTCTCTCTCTCTCTCACACACACACACACCCCTACCTACCTACCTACCTACCTCTATAACTCAGCACAGAATTGTAATGTAAAAACCAACTCCTGACCCAGGTAAATCAGAAGTTTTATGGTCTTTCTCAATCTTTAATGATCTTCCCTAGATTAATATGCAGTGGTATCACATATAAGAACAAGTCTTATTACCCTGTAAAAAATGCAGTATAAAGAATCAGATGACAATTAGATGAAAATAAAGGTCACACCTTCGTTCAAGACCCAGGTCTCATGGCTTAGTCCAAAATCCTTTGTACTCAGCACTTGTCCCTTGATTTTACTCTTTAGGGCTGCAAAGGTAGGTAAATGACTCATGTACTGACATTCCAGATGGTTTATTTTGAGAAACCTCAAAATAGAGACCAAAAACCAGAGATGTAAGGGAGAAGAGAAAAGGTGAAATGCAATTGTGAGCAGAGATGGAAACTGAATAATGATTTTGGTTCCTAACACTCTATAGAGTATAGCTTTTGTTTTATTTAAGCTTGTAATTTCATAGGAAAATGATTAATAATCTAAAATATTTTTATAATACTAGTTAATACTCAAAAGATAATTTTCAGAAAAGTTTGTTGTTCGTGGTTGGTTTATACTTCTCGCTGAATATCACAATGTTTATTAGAAGTAGTTTCAAATAGCACTTAATGGCATGGGGAATGAATTATCACAGCATTAATGCTAAGTTTTTTAAAGCAGGACATAAAATTGTTTATGCCATGTGAACCTCACTTCGTGGGGAAAAAAGAAAAAGGGAAAGGGAAAACCAACAGTGCCCCCCTTAGTTCATGCACATGGGTCATGCATATATATTCTTTGGCTTCTCCATTTCCTTGATTCTTTTTAACATCCCCCCTGTCTGTTCTGTAGCCACCAATGTGCACTTCTTTTCTTTTTTTTTTCCAAATCTAGACAATTGGCCATTTAATTACTGCCTCCTGTCAGCCTCTCAAATCATATTAATACAAAGTTTTCTTTTCTTTACTTCAAAATGCTTATGTTAATTCATTTGTTTGAAAAACTAATTTTTTAAGTAACATCAGTTGCAATATTACCAGACACATGCACGAATATATTTACACACGTATGTAGTTTTACAAATATTACACTCCAAAAAATAGTTCTACTCCTGTGACAGCATCTAATAACATCATTTAATTCATTGTCTTTAAAATTTTCCTTCACAAATATTTTCATCTAGTTTAAATACAGAAATGTTTTCAAGTATATTACACAAGTATCTTGTTTCTCAACCTTATCTTCCTCTAAGAAGCCTTCTTAGACTTTTATGGCTAATCAACCACCCCATTAAATTTTAATACCACCTTAGATACAAGCTCTGTTCTGAAAATATCGAACCAATGTCAATATAATTAAAACAGTTGGCATGGCTAATACTTTCAGGACAGACCTCATCTATCGAAGCATTTTTGACCTTCAGGAATAAATGTTCATGCCCTTGGGACACTGTCATCCCTGTTGATAATGCATGCATTAGCCTAACAGCCAGAAGATTTTATTCAGTAAGTTTGGGGTAGGAACAAAGTATATACATTTTTTAAGAGAGCTCTGCTGTTTCAAAAACAATGTGTAAATATTCACATAAAGTTATTCCGGTTTTCCTCAGAAACCTGAAACATAAGCATGCATGTATTTTTAGGAATAATAGTGATAGTGGGGCATTTTTACATATTTATGAACTGGTAAGAGTTGACCTTTACCCCCTGCAGTCACAAACATCTAACTTTGAACACAGTTTAGAACAACTTCCCTGAAATCTGGTTTCTTCCCTTTATCACCTTTGGACCTTTATCATCTTTTCTACCATCTGCTTCTGTGTAGGTCTTTCCTTTTAATCATTGTTTCTATCTTTACCTTTTCTTTCCCATCAAATTGAGGAGAGATGTGGGCTTAGCATCCCAAAGTCCTAGTTTTATTGTGATTACTCAAATGTGAATGAAACTTGTGAGCCTATGGTACCTTGTGGATCATTTTCTCCAGTCAAACAACACAAAGGCTTCTGAGGATTCCAGCATCGTTGCTGAAGCTATTTTTTTAAGTCCTTTAGCCTCTTATTATTGTTATTTGGTTTTCACAGCATAGAAATTGTCATCCTTAAGGTTTAAAAAAAACTATGATGAGTGGAAGAACTATTCAGCACAGCAGGGTATAAACAATTAGGATGATGAAGTCCTAGATGGAGATTTTCACAAACCTCTCCCATTAGCTATTTTAGGCCTGTTTACCTTTTTAGATGTTCAAAAGGAATAGAATAATAAAGAGACAATATAGGAACATTTAGATGGGGGACAAGGGGGCCCTTCATTGCGTTCCAAATAATAGCTAGTTTCCTAAGCATCAAGAGACATAGATTTAGTATAAAAAATAATGAAAGGATGAAGAAATAAAAGTGAAATCAGAAATTCCCTAATACCATTGGGACTGGTAGCATGGAAGGTTTACATCATATATCTTTTGTTTGGGAAAATAATGATACTTAGTTTTGAACCTCTTGGCCATGCCTACCTTGAGAAAATGTCATAAACTTTATGAGTTCTGTCCTGAAAGTATCAGGCCAATGTCGATGTTGATTATGTTACTATTTGGCTTGATACTTTTAGGACAGACCTTGTATGTGTGTGTACAAAAATGCCTAAGGACAAAGCTGTTTCCTAAACTATATTCAAATTAAGAGAATCTGGACACACATTTGCAGCTAGCATATGAGTGTGCATACTTTCTCCTAGTTCATACCATGACTATTTCTTTTTTTTTTTCATTTTTTTTATTGTTGTTGTATTATATCCATCGCCTTTTTGCTCCCCTCTGCCCTCCTACCCCCACCCATCCCCCCCTTAGTCAATCCCACCTGTTGTCCATGCCCATGGTTCCTTTATACTAGGTTCTTGTCTAAGCTGCTCCCCTTCCCTGCCTCTGCCTCCCCCCTAATTATCATGAATAATGTAGTAACCTCTAACCAGCTGAGAGAAAGGTATGTGAGCATGCTTGTCATTGGGGCCACCGTTGGGTCTCCTATGGTGTAAGGTAAAGATCAGTTTGTTCCAAAGATGGAACTTGCCATTGGCAATAGTCACATGTAATAAGTCAGTGCTCTCAAGTGGACCCTGGCAGACAGGAGCAGAGTCTGAGGTAGCCAAGTAGCATATTAATGAAGTCAAAGATAGTGTAAGAGAGGAGGAGAGTAGTTTGGGTGAAAATAGTTGAAAAGCAGGAAAGATTACAGAATTCTCAGAAAAGAAAATTTCAGAGATTTCATACATATTAAGCTCCTTTTAATAATTGGAAGATTAGAAGTGCAAGTGACTGGATACAGATCACTGTTCTAACCTGACTGACTGATGAGTAGGATCTTCTGGTCTAGTCATTTTTCAATTTTTTTTTCATTTTAACATACATTTGTATTATAAATTAAATTTCAAGTGGAAGCTGTCTACCTTTCTTGACTAACTTGGCCCTGTGATAGGTTGCTTGGTTTTCTACTTTATTGTACCCTACTTCTTCCAAGTCTTTGCTCCCACAATGAGGCAACTCATATCCCTTCAGTTTCCTATCCAATTTTGCTTCTTTAACTGCCAAAGTGAACTCTAGAAACCTTTCTATCATTTTTTCTGTACCTAATCTCATGGGGTCACACACTAACCACTCCACTGAAGCTACCAGGGACCACCCAAGAGGTTTGCTTTGTTTAGTCTATGGATACTACAACCTTCCAAGAAATCTCTCATTTCTGTTTCTTGGATTTAGTCTGCCCCTCTCCAGAACATTGCTAAGGCTTTGATTTAGTCCCTGTACTCATGGCTTCAGTTACTTATCTCTATGAATGGCTGCTGTCATGTTAACACCTCTGACTTCTGAGCTGTTTTATCCATTCCATGTGGAAAACTGTTTACATTGCTTTTCCTCTTGGAGGTCATTATAACCTCACATTCAACATGAAATTGTGGGTCCATATCGATGTCCAATGCAACCTTTTCATCATGGTGTGATATAAAAAAAAAATCCACTTTTTTCTCCTATTCATATATCTGCAAATTACTCAAACGTCAAGCCAAAAAGAACAAAAACTCACACAAGTAAGATTTCCCAAGAAAAACACTTGAAGGTAAGAATTTGCAGATAGTGCATGTAGCCTGTATTCTGGAAGGGACTTGGTGAGTCAGGCATACCTCACTGAAGAGCAATACTCATAGTCTGTGAGTTCCATGCTTTCCTGTGAGAGAGAAAAGTCATCCTATGGCAGGCTCAGAGCTTCCAGGACTCCTTTAAACAGTTGCAAGGTTTTTATAACCCCAGTCACCTTCTGTCAAAAGCATTTACAAAGCATCTGTCATGCGCCAGGCAATGCATTCTATGCAGTGAGAGGAATTTAGGCAAAGTTGTATACATTGCATCCTCTCGATATTTGACTAATCTGTTCTCATCTTTCAGTCTTCCAGTCACCAAGAGGTTTTACTGGGACTCCTATCCTTCCAGCTTAATCTTTGTGCCCTCCTCTCCAATCTGTTTTTTAATTAGCAGCATAATCATCTTTTGAAACCCAGATCAGATAGTGTCACTCGCCTGCATGAAACCCAGTGGTCAATTACCATTGACAGAGACCAAAGTCCTTACCATAACTCACATGGCCACTGGCATATGTGACAGTCCCCTCTTTGAGCTTTTCTTTGCAGTGAGTGATGGAATCAAGTTAAGTGGCTTCGATATTGAAGACATGGATTCTAAATGCATATGAATATTGAATTAGGTAGTTTACTTACAACGTGTTGATTACTCCTTCTGCAGCCTTGATTTTGTACACATTATTAACTCAATCTCAGCACATAGTAGGTGAGATACTAGATAGATAAAGGAACAAATCAATGTATAAAAATAAATCATTATCAGATAATCAAATGGCTCTTTATTTACAACAACTTATCAGAACCAAAATATAAGCTTGCTTAAGACTAAGTTCAGACAGCACATGGATGTCTTTCTTTTTGTTTTGGTTAAAAAGCACTCTTTTGCTATGTTTGTATTATTTATTTATTTATTTAAAAGATTTTATTTATTATTTCCAGAGAGAGGGAAAGGGAGAGAGGCAGAGAGGGAGAGAGACATCAGTGTATGGTTGCCTTTCACCTGCCTCCAACCACAATCTGGCTGGAGACCAAGCTTGCAACCTGGTTATGTGCCCTGGCTGGGGAATCGAACCAGCAACCTTTGGGTTCACCGGCCGGCACCTTATCCTTTGTGCCATCAGCCAGGGCTTATTTGCTATGTTTTTAAAGGATTCTGTTCCCTGATTAGGAACAAGATAGGCATGGTGCTATTCTATATCTCATTTTAAACAAAATCATAATGATACCTTATGTTTGCTGACAGGTTTGCAATTTCTAAAGCACATTTACACAAATTACCTCATTTTAAATTTTTTCTATTTCTTCTTTTCTTATGGAGATCTATGTAAGAAGAATTTCCATTTAAAATTAAGGCAGTTACACTACTCTGTTCTGGTACTTCTTAGTCATATGTTTCACCAAAGTATATTGCTACCAGCTCTTTCTTCTCTGATCTGTATTTATGATTTACCCAGAGGGAAACGGGAATATCAGGAGCCATACACAGAATTTTTCTGTTGTTCCTTGTAAACTCAAACATTTCATTTTAGGAGCTTCTGCTCTATTTTAGGAGTTGCTATACTAATGTTCAAAATCTATTTAAATAAGTTGTATGAAAATATTTTTCAGGTGGATTGGGATCATTAGGATAGGAAAGAAGTTACTTTTTATTTTCCCCACCTTTCGCACCATTTACTATACCAAGTATGAGTGGCTCAGGTTTAAATAAGAAACAATTATCTCAAAATGTGGCCCAGGAACAGCAGTTGGAGTATTTTATGTACTTTCCTTTCTGGCTTTCCAGCAAACATTTTAGTCTAAAATACATCTTATATCACTGAGCTTGTGTTTGTCTTAATAACAGCACATGTGTGAAACGGACCAGAATTGATTGATCTGTATTTATTTTTAATCTCACATTTTGCTCTCCTGGAGAAGCATTTAAGGGAATCAATTGAAGCTATGCTCCGTTAATTCACTTGTCCTTTCTCCCCTCAAGACACAAGCCCCATTTTCACAAAGACTAAAAAAAAAAATTTTGGAACATATACTTTATTTTTATAACATTGACTCAATACATATACTTGTCTTGTTTATATTATACGTTTGTGATGCTTTCCCCTTTTGCAGTGGCTTGTGAATTCTCATTTGTGACTGAAGAGTTGTGTTCACCTTTTCCACACATATCTTTACACCCTCGTACATGCCAAATCTGTGCTGGATCCTGAGTATAAAAACGCATTATCTATCCTCAAGCAATTACCATTCAGTGGGTAAGACAGACAGGAAATAGACAGCTGCCAAATAGTGGAATCAGTATGTTCAGAGGTAAGGCAAGGGCAGAATATTGTAGGAACCCTAAGGCAGGGTACCCTACCCAAGCCCCTGAAAGAAGGCATGGTGGGTAGGATGGATGAAAATGTTCCGGAACAAAATGGCTTATGGCTGAGCTGAGTGCTGCTGAGTGAAAAAGGGTAGAGCATGTTCTGGCCAGAGGATAATTAGAGATACACATGAGACATGGTAGCATCACACACGTAGAAGACTCATGTGTGGTTTTGAAGCGGGAATACAGAGTTTGCAACAAGCAATGCAAATCAAGAAGCTGGAAGAGTAGACAAGGGTTACATTCCAAAAAGATCTTGTAAGGTCATGAGTTTTGATTTTATTCTGACAGCAATAGAAGTGTCACTTAAAGGAATTTAATAAGTGATGATAGATTCAGATTTTCATCTTTAAAAGCCTTCTCTTTTAAAGATGTGCAAAGGCTAGCATGAGAACAGTGGTTCTCAACCCTGGCGGCATATTAGAATCACAAGGGGAAGCTTTCAGAAACTGCCAGTGCCTGCCCTTGGTGACATGGCTCAGTTGGCTGGAGTATTGTCCCATAACTGAAATGTTGCAGGTTCGATACCCAGGCAGGGCATATGCCTAGCGTGTGAGTTAAATTCCCAGTTAGGGTGCATATGAAAGACAACCAGTCAATACTGCTTTCTTGCATCAATGTTTTTCTCTCACACCTTCATTTGTCCTTTCCTCTCTCTTTCTCTAAAAGCAATGAAAAATGTTCCTCAGGTGAAGATAAAAACATGCCAGTACCTGGACTCCAACCCTAACAAACAAAATCAAAATCTTTGGGAATAGGGCCCAGACATTGGTGTCTTTTAAAATATTTCAGTTGATTAAAATGTGCAAGCACAGTTATGATGTGCTAAATAAGAGAACATTGGAAAGCTTTTAACTAAATCAGTCTAGGGAAGAGACAACTGGAAGATAGAGAGAGGTTAGAGGAGTGATTAAGGAGGCTGAATGAATAACGGCATCTTGGTTAAAGGATAAGGAAGAAAGAGGAATCAAGTATGATTTTTAGGTTTCTCCTGGAATGACTAGGTGGAGGAATATCTGTTTGTCAGTTATGGAGAAGAAAGGTGAAGATAATGCAAGCCATTTTGGATACACTGAATTTTAAAAGGGATTTAGTAGGGGGTTGGCAATGTGGATAGGGTGCTCAGGAGGCAATTTTTAGCTTAAAGCACGGATTTGACTGTGATGACTATAAAGGTAGGAAAGGAAGCAGTATAAACAGGTGAGCTTGCCAGAGAGAATATGTTAAGTGAAAAGAAGATCAAAAGGAGACCCCAAGGGAATGATAACATTTCAGAGATGAGCAGAGGAGGCTGTGGTGTAGCCAAAGAGGCAGAATAAAATCCAAAACAAATCTTACCATGGTGATCAAAAGGAGAAGACTTCAAGGAAGCCTCGCCAGGGATGAGAAAACACGGAAGGGAAGTCTGGAAAAAGAAAAACTTGCGATTCTCCAATGCTGTAGTGACTTGAAAGTCATTGCTGTCATTCTACATGACTAATTTCAGTGGCAAGTCCAAAGGCGATAGATTGAGAAGGATATGTGAGGTGTGAAAGTGGAAATAGTGAGTGCAGACAAGTGCTTTTCAAGCTTTAATGTGCATACATGTCGCCTCCTCAATCTTGTTTGAACATGCAGATTCTGATGCAGTGGGACTGAGATACCGCATTTCTAACAAACTCCTCAGTGGTGCTGATGTGACCAGAACACTAACCATTTTTGAAGTAATGCTGGTATAAACCACTCTTTCGTGAAGAGGAAAGACATCATATTGGCCAGAGAGGGTGTAGGGCCGGAAGAAAGAATTTGCTTAGTTTGTTGTTTTCTTTTCAGATGAGGCTCTAAACTAAAATGGAAGATACAAGATGGGTGAAAAACAGAATCACTCCTCTTAGGAGATGGAAGCCGTTGAAATAGTGAGTTAGGGAGGGAACTAGGCAAGGGTGGGAAAGGCACTAAAACCTGAAGAGGAAAACTAGAAATATGGAAAAGTTATCAGTACATAGTACTGGGCACTTTGCTTTTTAGTCCATAGTTTCTGTTCAAGGAAATTTTTTGTTTTGGTTTGGTTTTTAAAGATATTTTTTATTCATTATTTTTAGAGAGAAGGGCAGGAAGGGAGGAAGAAGGGGAGAGAAACATCTGTGGTGCTTTTCACCTGCCTCCAGCTACAGACCTGGCTGGAGACCTGGCTTGCAATTTGGTTATGTACCCTGGCTGGGGAATCGAACCAGCGACCTTTGAGTTTGCTGGCTGACACCTATCCACTGAGCCACCAGCCAGGACCTTCAAGAATAGTTTTATATGTATTTTATGCCTTATCTTAGATGGCTGGACTGTGGAGTGTGTTTGTGAAGACAGGAGCAAGCCCACTTCGATTTGCAGGTACAGCTTTAATTTTCAGCACTTGTCAATAAAAGGCTGAGTGACAAGGTATGGGGATGAAATTTAATGTGTGTTCAGGGAGGAAAATAATACCCTTTTTTCTACATATTTTTACCGATATTTATATTCCAAACAAAATGCATCAATTCTTGATGTGCAGATTTACAGGGACAATTGAGTTTTATTGTCTGCATCACACGCTGGTGACACAGTAGTAAATCTGGTGCTGGCATTGTAATGATACTCCTTAGCACCAATTTACTTCTTTTTTTTTTAAGATTTTATTTCTTTATTTGTTTTAGAAAGAGGGGAAGGGATAGAGGCAGAGAGGGAGAGAGACATCAATGTATGGTTGTGTTTCACCTGCCTCCAGCCACAGACCTGACTGGAGACCTGGTTTGCAACCTGGTTATGTGCCCTGGCTGGGGAATCGAACCAGTGACCTTTTGAGTTCGCAGGTTGGCGCCTTATCCACTGTGCTGCCAGCCAGGGCCAATTTACTTTATTTATTGTAATGGTACTCCTTAGCTCCAACTTATTTATTTATTTTTGCTATTTTTTTAAAAAAGCTTTGCTTCAATTACAGTTAGCATGCAATATTATGTTAGTTTCAGGTGCAAGACAAAATGATTAGACATTTATGTAACTTACAAAGTGATTGCTCTGATAAGCCTAGCCTAGTGCCCACATGACACATCTATTAGCTCCAATTTAACGAACTCTTGCTCAACCCCTTTGAAGAGTGGGTACCGCATTTTCTATATTTGGCATTCAGTTAGTTGATGGCTGAGGCAGGCCACACAGCAATTGTCAGGCAATCCACTGTATCTTTAGTGTATCTGGATAGTCTCTTTTCTGTGTCTTGTGAGTAACCTAGAACATAAACCAAAAATTTTTTGCACAGAGATCAAGCAAGCATTTCCCCCAACTTTAAGCTTTCACGTCAACCAATGAATGGCTCACCCCTGCCAAAGGGAAACCATTATTTTTTAAATTCATTCATTTTATCTAATTTTTTAATGAATGATGTGATAATATATTTCAAAATTGACCTGTTTATATAGTTAATAAAATAGCTTGAATGTTTTGTTATGACTGGATGTTGGTATTTTCTCAAAATGTTTGGCTCTCCAAACAGTGGTGAAAACGCAGTCCTCCTTTTACTTTAATTCGTCTTTCAATATAGGAACCACCACCCTGTGTATTATACCCAAAGCAGTTCTCGAGAATGAGCTTTCTTCCAAGGACTAGCTCATTTTCTCTATTAGATTAGTCAGCATACTTTAAAGGAGGTAATATGGTGTTTGACAGTCTGTTGATTAGGGAATTAAGAGATCTGTCTGAATTCCATTTTCAACTCCTCTTCATACACATTGGGTGTGACTTTGAATAAAACATTTTGTCATTTCCTATCCTATAAAGTCTGTTTACTATGTTTTAAATTTCCGTATTCCACAGATGGTATTGTTTTCTTAATTGGAAAGTGGGCATAGTGGCTTAGAAAGCTACCTAAATAATATCCTGCTATGTGCTAGCTGTGAGAGAGCACTGTATCTAACATTTTATTATGAAAAATTCAAATGCACAGAAATGTTGAAAGCATCATGCAGTGAATGTCCATGAACCCACCATCTAGATCCTGCTGCATCTCTTCATCCATTTATCTGCCTATCAATCTCTATTATTTTCTTTATTATTTCAAAGTAAGTTTGGAAACATCAGTATTCTTTACTCCCAAACACTTCAGCATGCATACCATTAGCTAGAACTCAATATCCATTCACTGTTGTTCTTGCTTGTTTGCCTGCGGAAAAATTTACATTGTATCAGATGCACAATTTTTTTTCTTTTTTTAAAATTTATTGTTGCATTACAGTTGTTTCATTTCTTTCCCCCTTGCTCTCCCATGGCCCGCCCTCCCTACAAATCTCACATAAGCAACAGTAGGGGAGGAAAACATTTCCTTCTTCCCTTCTAGGTTCTTTGGCTGGCTTAGTAATTAAAATGATACAACACAGATTAATAAGAGAAAAACAAATTTAATTTCATGCATACAGGAGCCCACAGAAATATAGGACTCAAAGAAAGGAACAAAGTAGGCAGTTTTTATACCTTTCAGACAAAGAAACAATAACTTTGTGAAGAATTGACAAGACAAGAAAGTTTGGGCTTGAGGTAGTCAATTAGTGAGGGTGACCAGGATGCCTTCCTCCCTCTAGGTAAGAGGGAGGGTATGTTTCAGATGGGAGACTGATGGTTTCCTGCTCTCAGGGGGACAGAGGAGGTCAGAGTGTCCTTCTTGTACTGGCTGGTTTTTGAGGTAGCTTTAATTCAAAATAATCAGTATGCCAAAATGGCATGTTCAGGGGTGGCATTTTCAGGTCCTCTTCAGTACTGCTCAATGAGTATTCATGAATGGATACACCTGTGTGATGCACACCGCTATCAAGATACAAAAAAAATTTGTTACCCCAGAAAGAAAAGAACTTTGGGCCATTAACTGGACATTTTGTGGTGATCATTTCACAATACTGTATATGCAAATATCAAATCATTATCTTTTACACCTGAAACTAAAATCACATCATATGTCCATTATACCTTAATTATACATTAATGTAAAAAGGAATGTTTTTTAGGGTGACTTGAGCTTCCTTTAACTGAATTTTAGCATAACTGAATATAAGATGGCCAAGCTGAATCATATTCAATGGTACATGCAGGCACTGGGCTGATAGTTCTTCCCAGACACCTTGCAAGGTGAACCTCTACCTCTAACAGAGACATCAAGGAACATGTATTTCACAGACTGTTAGAGCTGGAAAGAACCCCAGGAATTATTCAATCTACCCCCCTCTTGCTTTATAGTTCAAGATTTGAGAGGTGCAGTGGTGTTATAAAAGCACATAATTGCCCATCTTTAACCCTATAAACAAGGAAAACTAGCAGCTCATTATTTCTTTAATCTTCTCATTATTATTATCATCCCCATTTTACAAAGAGTAAACTGAGTGTGAAAAGAGCATTCAATTACTCATCTTTGTCATCTTCAAACTAGCCTTAAATGTTAGATTAATATTATAAAATGGCTTTAATTTAGCCATTTATTCGGGGGCTGTTTCCCATGAAGTTAAACTAAATGCTTGACTATTCCTGTATTCTAGCTTTTCGGTATTTAGAGAAATAGCAAATATCAAAATTAGTCATAGTGGCTATGATTTAATCATGTACCTATAACTCTCCTCTCTTTTCAGCTTTTTGGTACAAAATGTCTCAGGCCATTTGTTCTGTGTTTGCATAGCAGCTATACTCCTCCTCTCCTCCCATATAGAGCAGATGTCCAGTCACACTAGCTACCTTTGACTTCACAGTTTGCATATTTACTTCCTCTTCTTTATGGGTTGAACTTGAGACTCCTCTTTGCAGAGCTTAACAATAGATTAAGTCTTCTCTAGAACCATGTTTAAAGGTCATGTGGAAATAAGAGGAACAAATCTTAACATTCCCTCTAATTTTGGTTCTGATTGCTTTCATTTTCGTCGGCTCCTTGTAATTCTTCTAATGTCAAACTTTGAAATAGGCCCACCTTGCTCAAGGTATACTTGAATCCTAACTTGTGCAGGAGTAGGGTAATAGTGGTTTCATTGTTTCCAGTTTCCTTCTTGATCATGCCTAACATTTTGTTGACTATTTTAGCTTCAGGGAACAGTGTGTTCTGATTCTCATATTTTTTATCTGATCCTAACAAATAGTTTTGCCCTGGATCGTGCAGCTCAGTGGATTGAGCAACACCATCCAGTCAAGGCACATGCCTGAGTTTCGGGCTAGGACCCCAGTTAAGGGTACTCAAGGAGCAACCACACATTGATGTTTCTCTCCCTCTCTTTCTCCCTTCCTTCCACTCTCTCTCTCTCTAAAAATAAATAAATAAAATCTTCTTAAAAATACAAATAGTTCAGATCTCATGGTCTTAATTTCATTTGGAACCCTTTTTCTTACAGTTGATCATAGTTAAATACATGCTACTCTTCACCTACTCACATGACCCCAGAACGTTTCCCTGCAATTTAACTCTTCCAGCTTGATATATTCTACCTGGAGAATACCTGCGATCCACGGTATGCTCCCCGTGGCTGATCATGAATGTTTGCTGATGACTAGAAGGCATTGTTGAAACTTCTCTGCATAGAGAAGCAATAACATCTTACTTGAGTGTGGTCCTCTATGCTTTTATCCATTACTGAACTTTACCTTCACAACAATTCTTCAGTTATGCAACTATCATTATTTCAGTGTTTCACGGGAGGACATTAAAGTTGTGGTGAATCCACATTTGCACATTGAATTGTCAAGGTGTCTCTCTAAAACCTAATCACAGTAACTCCTCGTTCTCAGACTGTAACTCCAGTGCACAAATTTCAGCAGAGCTATTCTCTGTTCAGTTGCAATGTATATTCAAAAGGCAATCATTTCGTTTTTGTAAATAACATTTTTCCCTAGGAGAGATGTTATGGGAATTTAGATCACTCAAGAATGTATATCGATAATCAAACCTAGGTAGCTTAAAAACTTGTGATAGATTGGTAAGTACTCAATCAACTGAACTGTTTCTTTCTCTGCAGTATTGTGGTTCTTGACATGATTGCTGTGTTTCCAATTTGATACTTTGGAGACCTGTAAATCAGGACACATGCTGAGTTCCAGTCTGTCATCCTGAGCCTGAGCAATGGTTCTTTATTTCCCTTCATTATCCAGCATCTACTTACTGCACAAATCAGTTGAGAAGCTTTCCATGATGGACCTCGGAGAGGAGAAATACACACATTTGGATAGCTATTCAATTACCAACATGCACAGATTGTCTGAGTTTATGTGCATATATTTTATTATTATTTCACTTTTGTATGGCAGATGAATCTGGTATAAATGTAAATCTAACAGTATGGGCTCTAGTGACCAAATACATTGCTGTAATATAGCTGTGGTCTATCAATAATATCCTGGATGAATAATAATAATAATAATAATAATATCCTGGATGAAAGGTTGTGAATGAGGTAAAATTCTGTCATTTGAATTGTTGTCCAGTTATGGACAATTACCAGGCCTATTTGATGTCCGACTGCCACAGTGGTCCAGCTCCAAGATAACAGGTTCTCTTTGATGATCTTCGAATGTTATGTTTACTTTTATTTCTTGATGAAAAAGAATATGTGTAAAACTTCTAAAAAATGTTTTGTGTATGTTTCTCCAGGGTCTTCTCTTGGGACACTGCTTTGTTTCTTTTTTGAAATAAGTAAATAGCTGCTTCATTCATCTCTATGTGCTGATTTATTTCTGTGAGTCTCATCTAGTTCAATGAGTGTTTCAAAAATGTTCTCTGTCCCACAGATCTACAGTGTAAATTGTAGCATGTCCTTAGCAAAACCATGTATCTCTTATTATCATTCTTATCTGCCAAAGTGCAGCATATTTCACAGGTTGCCAGCCCTTTTGAGAAAGGTGAATTTTCTAAAGTTATATTAGAATGTTTTACAAGTCAAATCATATTTTATTAAATTCTTATTGAGGTACAATATACATAAGGAATGGTGTCCACATCATAAATGTCTAGCTTGGTGAATTTGCACAGAATATGCCTGTGTAATCATCACCCAAATCAAGAAATGACCATGAAACAGAGAGATCCGATTAAGCTCACTGGGAAGAAGTAGGAGGAGCCATAGGAGGACTTTGCCCATGCAATGGAAAGCAGGCTAGGATGGGATTGGCTGAGCTGAATGTCTCCAGGGCCAATGGAAATAAAAAGAGAGTGGGCTCTTTGGCTCAGGAGCTTTTCTGGCTCCTGAGCTGGCTCTCTCTCAGGCTCTGTCTCTGCCTCTCAGGCTCTTCTTCACCAAGGATGCCTGGATGATCATGCAGCAGCTGCCTGCATTTCCTAACAGAAGGTATTTTGTATGGGAAGGAACTCCGGGCACAGCCTAGAATGGGGCTGGCCTGGCAGAGGGTGGCAGGTTTATTCTTCACATATTCTAGAGGGAACAGGCTGTGAAGAAGCCTGGCATTCTTCCGGAATTGTGTAGCTTTTGTGTATTATGTTATTTTAACTTGTAAACTAAGTATATAGAGATAAAACAACTAAAAACTATTGGGGAATGATAGGAGAACCCAAGTGTTAGGGTTTAGCCTTCATTGATAGGCTCACGTGATTAAAGTTATAACTTGATAGGCTTAAGTAACTGCTTTTGAATAAAGACTCCTTTCCTTTATCACCAAACCTTTGCCTCTAGAATTCTCCCTAGAGGGTGGTAATGGGCGTCAGGACCCCATCTTACATTGTGGTAACAACCAGAACCTCAGAAGCCCCAATCATATCTCTTTCAGTGACTACCGGTCCCACAAGAGTAACAGCTATTGTGACTTCTATAGGATTCCTACTTTTTCCAGTTCGGGTACATTATGTACATGGAATGAAATAGTATGTCCTTGTTTTGAACTGCATTTTCCCTTAGCAGCATATTTGTGAGATTAATATAACTGCATATAGTTGTAGATATTTCATTCTTGTTGCTAGATAGTATTCTATTGTTAAATCTACCACAAAGTATCCATTTTACAGTGGATAGGAACTTGGGTAGTTTCCTACTTGGGGTGTCTTCCAATGTAGTACATATCTTTCGGTGACTAAGTATAGATTTCTGTGAGAGTGCAATAGAAGTATGCAATACCTGGAAGTGAGATACAAGCCAAACAATATTTTAAATACAGTCAATAAATTGACTATATAGGGAAATCTTATGGTGAATCCTTTTGCAAAGGAAAGAATCCCTCCATAATTTCTGCTGTACAAGATGGATTGTCACATATGGTTGGTTGTTTCACAAGGGGAGATACATCTGCTGACTGTCTTTCTGGTATTCATGTAATTGTACTTCTGTTAACAGCAATGTGATATTTTTATTGTTGTTAGTATCTGCTAGAGCTCAGCATGTTTCAAAATTTGAAAATGCCCATAAAAATATCCTTACCCAATATATAGATGTAACTTTTCAATGCTAGTCAGACTGAAATTTAATTTAAAACACAGGCTGACATGCCAACAAACAGGTTCTTTCTGATCTACGTTCATTTTAAGAATGTTAGAGGGAGATCATTGTTCAGTTGAGCTCACAGGATTCACCCTCCATACCTTTGAGAATGAAAATGTTCTAATAGTAAACATGGGAGCAAAGATTCTTTTTTATGAAAAGCAGTGCTGGTTCAAATGCATTATTAGAAATGAAGGCTGTCCAGAGGATATTTGTTCACTTTTAATGGGGACCATGACAAGTAAAAGGAAAATAAAAAGGGAAATGCAAAAGACTTAAGCCAGTGTTCGCATTGTGTAAATATGAAATGCAGCTAAGGGATTACTTTTCAGGAAGGAAGACTCAAGGTCCTCAGCAAGGGTTAGCTTTGGAAGTGGCATTTTTAGATCACTATAAAGAGGAAGCATGAATCATTAAAATAGTCTACATGAGCAACTCATTTGATAGTTATTGCAGGTTTGCTAAGTACCAAACACTGGGTTGTGCACCAGGATTCTTTTCCCTAGAACTCTAATTTAGACTAGTTTCTCCCAGAAGCAGATGTTCAAACAACGATTTGAGTGAAAGTGGTTTCCTTGTAAGGTGATCCCCAGGCAATACCAGTAGGGAAATGGGACAATGAAGCTGGGAAAGGCAAGAAGCCAGGACTTGAGCCAGCCATTCAGCAGGTTACTGCTATGGGCAGCTAGTGTTCAACCCTGATGCAAAAAGTCTGTGATATACAGAAAAACGTACCTCCTTGTTGTTACCCATAAGGACTACTTATCTTCTAACTCTCATCCCTCATGGGCTGATTCATTTATCACCTCCCTACAATAAGATTTCTGCCACTCCACTAAAATCATTTTCTATGTGGTCTTAAAGGGATTCCATGTGGTCAAATCCAATGGGTTCTTTTGCCATGGGCTTTGGTGAGTCTGTCTGCATGGTCCAAGTGTTGGCTTTACCACTCACTATCTGTATGATGTTGAAGCAGTTCTTTTTTCTTTTTAGAGAAAGGAGAGAAGATTGGGAGAAAGAGAGGGAGAGAAATATCCATCTGTGGTTGCCTCTCATGTGCCCCTAGCTGGGGACCTGGCTCACAACCCAGGCATGTGCCCTGACTGGGAATTGAACCAGTGACCTTTGGGTTCACAGGCCGGCATCTAATCCACTGTGCCACCAGCCAGGATCTAGTGATTTCTTATCCTGGATTTCTCTCTCTTTCTCTCCCTACTGCCCCAAAAATATACAGGGAGAGACAACAGAAGGCTTACAGTTGTGTATATGCAAACCACAGAGTTTATTATTATAATATTATTTGTTAATTATTGTATTATTTTCCATACAGACAACTGTAACCTGCTTTTGACCCTTCTTGTACATTATAGCACCTTCAATCCATCCTGAGTACAATAATAGTCCTCTATGAAATGTCTTCAAAACCTCCCACTGATTAGGTCCAAGATTAAGCTTGTTATCTTTTTATTTTTTAATTTAAATATTTTATTGCTCATGCTATTATAGTTGTACCAATTTTCCCCCCTTTGACTCCCTCCACCCAGCCTGACCCCTGCTCCCACAGGCAATCCCCACACCATTGTCCATGTCCATGGGTCATTCATACATGATCTTTGAACTCATTATCATTATCCTGGAAATGCTCATCCTGGATTCTTTGAGTAGATAATGAATAGTATACCTCTATTCTAACAGACACCAACCAGCAGGCTGGGAATCTCAGACCCCTTTGTTGACCCCTGCTTAGCATATTGTCTGTTGTCTAGCAGGTGGTAAATAAAATGGATTGATGAATAGCAGTACATAGAGGAGTAGATGGATTGTTGAGTGAGTCTATAGCCTAAAAATTTATCTAGTTAAGTATTATCTGATCATCATGTACAGTTGACAGTCAAAAATGAGATTGTACGTCCTTAGTGGGATGCACACCCCCAATGAACTAATTTATCTTGCTACATTACACACACAATGAACACTTTGGGATGATGACTTTAATTGCATGTTTGTCTTAAATAATGGTCTAGGCTATAAAAGTTCCTTACTTTTTCCACAATTAAGAAATATCTACCCACATAATAGGAAAACCATTTCTTCATATCAAATGATGGCCATTTAAAAAATATGATTTATATCTACCCTAGTTAAAATGGACTGTAGGATGTATAAAAAATGCACTGGCATGAATATGAATGACTCACCATGTTTATGTAAGAAATACTAGACATTCTAAGGATGTTGTTAGTATAGCGTAATGCTACTAATTAAGGCTGATTAAGGCAAGAACAAATTGAAATCAAAGACTTTTTAAGGAAATTCAATTTTATTATTTTCAATTACCTATAGTACATGATAAAAGGCTATAAAAAGAGTGCCAATTATGCATAATAAAGTAGCCTGCTACGATAAGTTGAAGAAATGGTTTATAATTGGAATCAGTTCTCTGTTTTTCTATGATTGAAAAATGTCTCAGAATACTTCAAGACATTTTTATTTAAAATAGTTTAAACAGTTCCTTACAATAGCATTTACACTATTAATTTTGTAAACTAAAGATGAAATAGAATGATCAATAACCATAAATCTCAATTATAAGAGGTGCTGCACTACCCAGTGGGCCCCACAACAGTAATGAAACTAAGGAAAAATAACAGTGCCCCACAATTATAATGAGAGACATTTAAAGGGAAATCTTGACATCTTAACTGAAGTCAGCACATAACACATTGACTGGTTTTGCAACACATACCAAACACTCAGACAGAAATGAACCCAATAAAAAGAATGAGGGCCACTTGCTTGGTTTTACATATTCTAGGGACCCTATTCTTGATTTCATGTCACAGTCACCCGTCTTGTAGTGTCTATCTAGTCCTGATGCTCATTTACAAAATCCCTCACGTCCTTATTTAATTCCTAACTTCTCAAAACATTAGGGAGGCCACAGTAGGGTGAATTGAGGACTAAACTGACATGAGAAAGCAAAAACCAGGGTATTATAATTCTCCGCTGTGTACATTTTACTTGTCCAGCCAGCTTTTGCCCTTGCCCACCCTTCTATCGACACTGAGAGGCTGATCTGTGCAATCCGAGATCTCCCATGCCCTTTGGCTTCCATTTGCTTTGACTGACTGCGCCCCTTGACAGAAAAGATTACCGCTTTTCTGAAGAGGGTGTTTCCTCCTGATTCTCAGCTACAGCCACTTCTCCCTCTCCTCATTTCCTGCGCCTGGATGCAGTAGTAGCTGTACCATGGCTGCAAGGGGTTCTTGTATTATCTTGGGTGAGCTCCCTCCACCCTGAGTATGTTGTAACTTGCTCTTTTGTAAATAAGCCTCTCAGACCATTCAGACAAGATCACAGAGGAACATGTGTATCAAGCCAAGATATTCCAAAGGATGGTAGAGAGACAGTGAAGGGTTTTAAATGATAGAGTGGGATGATCAGACCTAATTTAGTTATTCTATCTAAAGTATAGATGTTACAGGGAAAAACAGAGGCTTGAGGTGGGGGACTATATGGAGTCTATTCTACACATGTAGGCAAAGTCTAATAGAGTGTTGCCATGGTAATGTGTGGAAAGAGAAATTGGTAACCAATTACATATGGCATTCAGCAACACTCGGAAGAATTTGAATGTCCGTCAGGTGTCTTACTTAAGGGATAAAATAGATGGTGGTTGATTGCTTGCTTCCTGTGGTGTTATTTTCCATTTTATGAAACCAGCAGGAAGAAAAGAGAGAGTGGGTCATTAAATGGAAGAGACAGAATAGTGCGGTCACATTGATTGTTAATGTTCTAAAATTAAGTATTTCAGAGCATAATCTCTGGGCCATCCATCTCCATCTTGAACTCACAGTGACACCCCCCATCCCCCAAAGAATAGCCTCAGTATAAAGCTATCATGCTTACAAAATAGAATTGGCATGACATTTTTAGATATGGTTCCAAGAAGTTTCCGGAATGCCTATCTGCTCTGGAGTCGCCCCAAAAGAAAACCTAGGAAAAGGTTTTGAGAGCAAGTGGTTTACTTGGGAGTTGAGGAAAGTGTTAGTAGGGGAGTGAGGACGTGAGCCAGGTATGGTGCAATGGCCAACAAAGGATGGTGCGTTACTAAGCAGGTTAACCCAGGGGTGCTGCTGGAGCTGCAGCTTGCTGGAGGAGCTCTGGGACCCCTGCAAAGCACATGCCTCACCATTCTCTGCTTTACCATCACGGGAGCTAGAATACTCACACCCCAGCACCTACTACCATCAGTCATGGGTCAAAGGCTGCTCCTGGGAGGTGGAGCAGGATGAAGGGAAGTGTCGCTTAGTCACTTAGATGGCAAAGCAAACTCTTGTGGCAACACAAAGCCTTCGAGGAGTGAAACGCAAGTGATGGTATTGAAAGTCAGACCATTGGGTATTAAAGTGGTATGGGTGAGGTGTTTAGGATATTCTGCTATAGATCCTTTCTAGAAGTTTATTTATATTGAGTTCTAGGAATTGAGAAGAGACTAAATTAAATGTTTACAGGTACTTCTGATGGTCTAGATGACCTTCAGGAAAATAATGCAACAGAAACTCATGTTTGCCATTGAAAACAAGGAATGTGGTTACCCATCACCCTAGCTGTAACAAAGTGAACACTTTTTCACAAGTAATATAAAATGGCAGCTATTTGGAGGTTAAATTGAAAATATCTTCTGAAGACTAGCAGTGAATCCTATATATTTGTTTTTTTTTCTTTTATTCTAGTTGAGAGAATTCAGAATCAGTGGGATGAAGTACAAGAACATCTCCAGAATCGGAAGCAACAGTTGAATGAAATGTTAAAGGATTCAACACAATGGCTGGAAGCCAAGGAAGAAGCTGAGCAAGCCTTGGGGCAGGCCAGAGCCAAGCTTGACACATGGAAGGAGGGTCCCTATACAGCAGATGCCATGCAGAAGAAAATCAAAGAAACCAAGGTTAGAATCAAAGATATGTTCTTAAAATTAAAAGACTGGGTATGCCAACCCTGGCTGGTGTGGCTCAGTGGATTGAGCACCAGCTTGCAATCTCAAGGGTTACTGGTTCAATTCCCAGCCAGGGCACATACCCAGGTTGCAAACCCGGTCTCCAACCTGGTCCCCAGCTGGAGGCAGGTGGAAGGGCAACCATACATTAATGTTTCTCTCCCTTTTTTCCTTCCTCCCTTCCCCTCTCTCTAAAAATAATGAGTAAAATCATAAAAAAAAAAAAAAAAAAAAAAAAAAAAAAAACCAGGTACACTGGATACAATTATACTGAGGATTAAAATTTAATGATTTTTAATGTAGATTCTTTCAAAGAAAATTACATTTAAGTTGAACTGAACAGCAGGGTAAAGTGGAGATTAGAGGAAAATTAATGGCTAATGTAGATCTTAAAATTTATTTAGTTTAATAATCTGGATATAATGGGCTTGTTTTCACATTGCACCATCTTTTAAAACTACTTCAAAGTTGAGCTACATACTTATATAGGAACATAATGTCAATCAGTTCATTCCTTCCTTGAAAAAGTAACAAGTCTTATTTTTTTCCTCCTTTATTGAGGGCCCTGAATGGGGAAG
This sequence comes from Noctilio leporinus, assembly GCA_004026585.1. Lineage (NCBI taxonomy): Eukaryota > Metazoa > Chordata > Mammalia > Chiroptera > Noctilionidae > Noctilio > Noctilio leporinus. The sequence goes on along the minus strand of PVIW01002664.1, from coordinate 165,476 downwards.
AATAAAGATTCTTCCCCTGAAGGGAAGGTGGGTGTAAGTATAAAGTACACTCTCACTTTATCCTCCCATTCTCTGTGTCTGGCCCAACTTATCTTCTTTCTCTTCCTTCTCTTGTTTCTTCTCTTTCCCCCAAAACTACACCCTATTTTTGCCCACTTAAGTCTACACCTCTTCAGAATAAAAGAAAGAAAAAAGGGAAAGGAAATAACATTTTTTAAAGTTTTATCAAGCAATGTGCATAGCACTTTATATGCATTTAATTCTTTCAAAACTTGTATTTATGGGTCAGTCTGGAAAGACCTTAAATGTTAAACAAAAGGTAGTCTTTTGGAACCTTTAAACAGGGGAGTACATTGGTAAGAACTTGATCAGGTTGAAAATTTGATCAAAACCCTCTATAGATATTTTTTCTTGGCAGAAAACAGCCTTCTGCTAAATAAGTATATGAATCTCGAATTAGCTATGTCATCTGAGAAAAAAGTCGTATCGTTTTCTTGGATGAAGTGGCTTCCAATTCCAAATTAGGCAGTATTTAGACTATTCTAAGCTATACAGCACATGTACTTACACTAAGTTCATTTGAACAAGAAACCCTGAAATCTCAATAGCTTAATACAACAAAAGTTAATTTCTTGGTTGTGTCATATAGAGATTGAAGAGCTCTTCCGGAGAGCTGTCCCCTAAATGGTGAATTGGAAATCCAAGCTTTTCCAATTTTGCTCAACTACCTAAACTCACAGCTGCCCAAGGTCAGTGGAGAACAGGAGAAAATGTGTCATCCATGAGGTTTTGTAACCAGGGCTGAAGATTGTATGTGTCACTTCCACCCCACATCCTATTGGGCAAAACTTGTCCCAAATTTAATTTCAGGAAGTGTAATTGGAAATAATGAACTAGCAGGCTTTTAGGCTCTGCCATACCAACTTTTCCAAAGGACCCAAACTACAGGGAGGACAAGGTTTTTATATATAGATATGACAGGAATGTTAGGAAGTCACATCAGATTTTACAGGCTTATCATTACTTCATTTGGAAGCAGCATGTAGACAAATAAAAATTTATTCTTCTGTGACATTCTTGTTACCACTAAGATTTTCTCACCTGGAGGAACATAGATGAATTAGGAACTTCTAATGATGGTTTTCCCAATTCCTTGTCTGACGCGTGAAATGTAGACTCTATATGGTTATCTGTAGAGGCTCTGGTTTTATCCATAAGGTTCTCAGTGTGTTATGCTATTCATTTTTCCTCTGCAAAAAATTAGGATTCTATAAATCTAGCAGGTCATGGAACAAGGTGGGTAACTGGTGAGAAGAAATTGAAAGGGAAAAGAGTTTGCACTAGTCCCTTGACTTAGATGAGTGACAGTGACAGATTTGATTAGAGGAAGATGACTCTGGAAGTTAGCAAATGACAAATAATGGTCTTAAAACCTTTGAGAATCCTAAAGTGAGAGCAAGAATTAGGATTTAGTAGCTCTCAGAAAAGCCAGAAACCTTAAGAGACAGAAAGAATTGCCAAAAAACAATTTTCCAAGGAGGAAAAGGCAATTTTATTATTAAAACAGGTAAGTTGTTTTAAACATCTAAAACAAGGACAAGATTATATATTATAATTACTATCTTTGTCAAACTTTTGAGATTAAAAATTGCTCTTGAATAGGTAGTCTAAAATTACAGCATAAAAATGGCTTAGTTTGAAAAAAATCTTCCATAGCCATTATCTATGGAAACTAATTATTTTGTTTGCATTATGTGTGTAAGGAATTTAATCATATATACTGCTGCAATTTCAATGTAAGTTCATAATTCAGATAAGGATGACCAGGGCTGTAATTTTCCTGTCATTTCTTCAATGACACATGCTAAAACTAAGAGTAATTCTAATGTGAATAACTAACCTTTACTGAGTACTTACTTGTTACTTGCCAAAAACCATTATTCACTTTACATATATTGACTTATTTCATGCTCTCTCAAAAGCCATCCATGAAACATACTATTATTTTTTCCCTAGAGAAGTTCAGTAGCTTCTCTTACAGTAGCAGAGTTAGAATGTGAATGCATAGCAATTACTCTTGTTAACAGTAACCTCACAGATTTTCTTCTACCCATTGTCCATGTAGCTAAAACAAACCAAGAAACACCATGAGAATCAGAAAGGGAGTCACCATAATTATGAGTTGGTAACTAGGATTATATTACTGATAAGACAACAGATGGAAAATAAAAGCAATGAAATACTATGCCGGGGAGAAGTTTTCATATTGTTTCACTGTGAAAAACTAAAAAGATAATTGAAGTTAGATTCTATTTTTTAAAAGGATTTTATTTCTTTACTTCTAGAGGTTAAGGGAGGGAGAAAGGGAGAGAAATGCCAATGTGTGAGGGATACATACATGGATTGGTTGCCTTTCACACACACCCGCAACTGCGGACCTGGCCCGCCATGTGCCCTGACTGAGAACCAAAATGACAGCCTTTCAGGTCTCAAGCCTGCACTCAATCCACTGAACCACACCATCCAGGGCTAGGTTCCATTTTTAATGCAACTACTATTTTTAATTCTTACAAAGGCCAGAGAGCCTATTAAATGGAGGTCTGAACTTTATGTCTAATGTGTTCTCACTATTAAATGATGTTAGCTGGCTTATCACTTATAATCTTCTTTGAGAAGAAAATGTGAAAATAGACATAATAGAACATTAGTTGGTTGGACCAAAGATCATTTTATTTTGCTGCATAAATTCTTTCTGAGTCTCTGTGCCTAAGATTAGCAAGAGAGTCTGTGACCCTCTTCAGGTTGTCATCAGTCTGTGTCTGCAGAGTTGGTGAACTGTGATTCCAGCAGCCAGCCTCCCCTGGATCATTGGTGATGGTCCTCAGCATCACCGTGAAATGGTTTCAAAGGCAACAACCAGCCCTATTACACTCTTTGAAAATGTAGAACAGTCACCAAACCTGAACTAAAGAAAAAAATCACCTAAAATTCTGATATTTTAGTCTTCATAATTGCTAATATTCATCTCTCATCTCTTCCACTTCCTACATATTTTAATTGTCTTCATAATGTAGATAAAATTTTGACTTATGATTTTAAAGGATTATTGCTGAAATATTTATATATGTTGCTACATAACTTTTAATAATTATCATCTTTAATTCTTTATAACATTTTATTAAATTCCATATTTAACCATTTCTTCCTGGACATTTAGAAAACTGTCTCTCTAGATTACAAAAATAGTGGAGAAAATGGAAACAATAACAATGTCTTCAGAAAATAAAAATCAAACCTAAGATGGCACCTGGGAAAGGTCTATCTTGAAAGTATGAGAAAGGTGCCCTGGCCAGGTAGCTCAATTAGAGGAACATTCCAATACACCAAGGTTTGCAGGTTCAATCCCCAGTCAGGGCACAAGCAAGAATCAACCAATGAATGCATCAATAGGTGGAGCAACAAATCAATCTCTCTCTCTCTCCCCTTCTGTCTCTCTCTCTCTCTCTCTCTCTCTCTCTCTCTCTCTCTCTCTCTCTCCCCCTTTATCTCCCTCTCTCCCTCTCTCTCTCTCCCTCCCTCTCCCTCCCTCCCCCCTCCCCCAACTACATCTCTTTCTCTCTAAATAATAAAAATTTTTTTTAGATTTTATTAGAAGAAGAAGAGAGTATGGAAAGGGTGGAAGTTAATGACTTCCACCAGAAGTCATTAAAACCAGAGCATTTTAATTTGCAAAAGAATAAACTCCACCTAGCCTAGTCTGAGAAGGCTATAATGAGAATGTCATTAAAAGGTACCCATAATGTATATTTAGTATCTTTCTTTCCTATATAGTCCTCAATTTTTTGGAAATAACAACATAAAGTAAGCAGTGAATTTTGTCAACCACCTGGCTTCATTTCCTCTTATAAATGACGCTGCTGAACCAGTCATGTTCTTTTGTGATGGAAAGGCCCAAATTAGGGAAGATCATATAGGATTTCCATCCTAATCAAAATCCCTGCCAATAGCTAAGACAGAATCCTATGAGACCTAATGCCACTTACCTTTCATAAGAGGTAAGATGATGACCATTGGCACCTAAAACTCCCAGCAGTGGTCACCGTGAGATTTATTTCATTGGGCTATGTCTTGGTTAACTTCAAACCAGGCTACTAATTGGTCCAAACCTGCCAATGAATTCTTGGAGAAAAATATTAAACTTCCCTTTCCAGTGTCGAGAGATTTATACAGGCTCAGAGTTTTTATTCATTTTTCCCCCTTTTAGCTTTTGAAGGAGAAATTTATTTTTGTCTGCTTTGTGATTGCTTTTGTGTCAAATTCAGCATAAAAGCTTTTCAAAAGTGACATTAGCCACTGTGTGCTTGACTGAATTCAATAGAGAAGTGAAGTCTTGTATGAGCCTAGCTGATTTGGCTATATAATACTTAAAGCTATGTGAGGCCAGAACTCCAGTGATTTATCAAATTATTAAATAAACATGCCCAAGGCTACAAAATATCTGTGTTTTGAAAGACTTTCTTTAGGGAACTTGAAACCTAGATACACCGTAATCATGTAATTTAGGAAGTTGAATTGTTACAAGTAATAATTACAGTACCTATATGAGGATCTCAAATTATTTTACCTGGAAGAAAACTAATAAGAAGGTTCTTTTTCAAATATGGAAGTCAAGTGTTATAGTCCTAATTGATTTGGGGGGAAGGTGCATGTTATTAGATAATATCCTTATCTGCCTTAAGGATATGTACATTTATGGAAGCTGAATTCATCTTTTATATGTTTTGTTCACTTTCAGACTGCACAAAATTAAATCAGCAAACTGACCCTGGCAGTTCAAAGTTTGCATTTCCGATGCAATGATGACTCCATTATCAGAAATCCTCTTGCTAGCACCTGCCATTTCTTTCACACGTTTTCTTTATTCCCTTTTCTTTTCCCCTAAATTTTCCCCATAATTGAGGAGAAAGAATCAATAACCTAATAACGCTTTTCCACCTGAAATAGGTACAAAGCTATTAAACTTCTCAAAGCATGCAGAGTGCTTCCTACGTCACTGATCGTGCACAGAAAGTAATGACTAGTTTTCCCAGCTCCTGCTATACAGTACTGTATAAATAATACAGAGTTACCGACACTTAAATAGCATTATGCTCTGATTGTATCATATCATGCCTTTGTAAGTCATTCCATGCTTGAAAATATGTGTCTCCATCGTCAATCCACTCCTTCATAAAAGCAATAAATTGTAAATATTGTCACAAGTGCCTCTTCTGAACTCGGAAAATTAACCAAGGTTAGTAACAGTATGTAAACGGCTGCGCTTCTGTAAGAACAGCGAGCAGGCTTTGAGGCCCCTTCACTTGGCCCAATCCCATCACTTTTGCCAGCTACACAGTCTCATGGAAAATCACCAGCCTTACCAACACCAGAATAGGGAAGACCGGGATTGGCATTCCTCAAAAAGACCCATTTTCTACCCTGAACGCCATCACTATTGGATCAGCCTTGCGGCTCTGTAGAGCAAACCTATGCACAAGGCCTTGTCTTTTGACCTCACTTTGAGCTAACTCCTTGGAAAACCCCATCCCCAGAGTGTTTTCTCAAAACCAGCAGCAGTAACAGCTGAAACAGCTGCTTTCTGAGGCTGTGGTACCAGCAGAGATCACCAGGGCCTGGAGAAAGGCTTAAAAGGAAGATCTGGGGAATGAGATGCCTTCAGGGGAATTGGAAAAGTTCTGACATATTCTGGGGAGATCTAGAAGGCTCCATGCATGTCTTACCAGGAGGAGAATAATAAGAAAGAGAGATAAATTATAAGCAGGAACCAAACAGAGATTCTGGAGTTGAAAAATGATGTAACAGAAATGTTCACCGAAGGGGCTCAACATCAGACTTAAGGTAGCAGAAGAATTGGCGAACTTGAAGACAGATCTTAATTCAACCATGAGGAAAAGAAAGAGAAGAATTAAGAAAAATATATGAAGTAAAAACTAACAGAACTAAGGGGAGAAATAAAAATTCAACAAAATGGAGACTTTAATACCCCACCTTGAATAAAGACAAACAAGTACACAGAATATCAATAAGGAAATAGGAGACTCAGAAAACCTTTATAGACTAATAGTCACCTATACAACACTCCACTCAATAATAACAAAATACACATTCTCCTCAATTTTACATGAAAAATTCTCCAGGGTAGATTGTATGCTAGGCCAGGAAATAGATCTCAATACATATAAAAGGATCAAAATTATACAGCGCAGTCTTTCTGACCATAATTGAATAAAAGTGAAACTCAATAACAAAAGTAAATATGGGAAATGTACAGTTATGAGAAAATGATACAACACATTATTAAATAGACAATAGGTCAAAGAAGAAGTCACAAAGTAAAAGCAAAAACACTTCTGGAAAAATGGAAATAAAAACACAGCATAATGAAACTTACAAGATACAACCAGTGTGTGCTTAGAGCAAATTAATAGCTATAAAGCCCTATATTAAAAAAAGAAGAAAACTCAACTAACCCAACCTTCCAATGTAATAAACTAGAAAAAAGGAGCATGAAATCTAAAGGAAGCAGAAAGAAGTAAAAATGATTACATGAAATCAGTGAAATAGAGGGGGAAAAAATGAGCGAAAAAATCAAAACCAAACGCTGGTTGTTTGAAAAGATCAATTCAGGGTGCACACAATCAATTGGCAATAACTTTGCATCTCCTTGTTTCACATGCTTCTTATTAATATTGAAAAAATATGTTTCTAAGGTTATGATTTACCATTATTGTTTAAGATATAAAGTGTTTAATTCTGAGAGCAACCATCATGTTGAAGGAATATGATGTTAGAGCAACCATAATTTCTGGATTGCGTGCAGGGCGAACTGCTAAGGAAATTGCAGACTCCAATAACATCCCTTTACATACAGTTTGCAATGTGAAGAAGATGCTGATCCTGATGTCACCACACCAACAAGGAAAACATATAAGGTACACAAGGATCGCGCAAGTCCAAATGTTGTCCTCAGAATCCAGGAGATCATCAATGAAGATCTAGGAAAGTCAATGTGCACCACAGCAAGAGCACTGCAAGTGTTGGATGCAATGGTTTGCAAGATTATTGCTAAAGATACCAGATGTAGATTGTATGTTCTTAGAAGAGGACAGTTTATGACACAGCAAACAAAGGAAAAGCACTTTGAAAAAGCAAGGCAACTGCTAACAAAGTGGAAAAATCCCAAAGAAAAAAAGCCATCTGATTTTCTTCTCCGATGAAAAGAATTCTCAGCAGGACCAAGTAGTCAACAGAAGAAACAAACAGGTGGCTCTGTGAGAATCTTAACGAAGTCCCCAGTTGTCATGAAAACAAAACTTCCTGCTACAGTGATGGTGTTAGGTGTTGTCAGCAATCAAGGAGATATCATGACCCCGAATTTTTTCCCACAAGGCTTGTTGGTGACTACTGATGTTTACTTTGATGTTTTGAAATAGTTGTGCCACGGATAAAGCAAGATGCAAATGGACGTCATTTTCTCTTCCAACAAGATGGTGCATCAGCACATAATGCCAAAAAGGTGCAAGAATTTCTCAGTGTCAATGTTCCTGAGTTCTGGTCCAAGAAAATCTGGCCACGTAGTTTACCAGATGCAAATCTTTTAGATTATTATGTATACAGCTTTTGTGAGAGAGAAGTTAATAAACAACCTCATTCCAATAAAGAAGCTTTTAAAGCTAAGATTGAAAACATGATGATGTCCATGGATAAAGAAAGTTAATGAAAGCGTGCTCAAGATTCCAAAGTCAAATTGAGTCTATTATTGAAGCAAATGGAGACTTTTATGAATAATTTTAAAAATAATGACAATGTTTATGTATTTACATGTAAGGATAAATTTACTTCAAATATATAACACTTTTGTAGTATGTTATTTATTTTACTAAAATTTTGCCACTTAATTGCATGCACCCTGTGTAAAATAATTGCCACACTCAAGAGAAAGGAAAACATGTCAGTGTAAGACCTCTATATAGATGTTTGTAGCAGCATTATTTATAATAGTCAAAAAGTAGAATAGCTCACATGTCTTCAACTAATGAATGGATAAAAAAGGTGCTGTATCCAACAATGGAATATTATCTCACAATAAGAATGAATAAAGTACTGCCATAACTTTGGTGAACTGCAAAAGCATTATGCTGAATGAAAGCCGGTCACATATTTTATGAATCCATTTATTAAAGGCTGGGGAAGGGTGAGAATGGACAATGGAAAGTGATCCATAACGAATATGGGCTTTCTCTCAAGGATGAAGAAAATGTTCCAAAATTCAATCGCATTGAAAGCTTTACAACTTCAGGAACATACTAAAAACAACTAAATTTCTGTATATACTTTAGTTGGTTGGATGTTGTGGTATGTGAATTGCATTTTAATAAAATTTCATTGAAAAAATGTGTGTACATGTCATTAAGACATGATACAGATTTATTTTCTTGTTTCTTCACATTTATAAACTGCTTTAGGAGCATGGTTTCTGAATATTAATTAGCAAGGGGACCTCATTTTTAGGTGTCATTGTACTAGCTTATTTTATCTCTGACCCTGATTCCAAAATATCTGGAGGTCATAAAATCACCCTACTGTATGAGACAGGGTCACCCTGAGTAGGGATGTCTGTCAGGATAGGCTAACTGAAGCCATAGTAACAAGCAATCACCAAATCTGCAGGCCTAACACATTTGTACTCTATTCATGTCACACGCACCTTGTAGATTCGCAAGGGAGTGCCACTTAACTTAATCACTCAGGGATCATGGCTGATGATAGATGCTTCTTTATCATAAATTCATGATCAAAGAGATGGAACATAGTGGACAATGCCATCAGCTCTTTAACCTTCTGCCTGGAAGGGTAAAGTAACTAAAATTGGCTACACTGCCTTCCCTGATTCAATGGAGGTGCAGATGTATAATCCCCTGGCATGAAAAGGCATGGAATGTTTGTGAATAATAATGTGGTCTACCAGAGTAGGTTTATGGGATCTGCGAAATAGGCCAGAAAATGCTGCTTTCTGGGAATCTGTCCTCTGGCATTCTCTTTGGCGTCATTTCCACACCCTCTCAGCCAAACTTGTCTTAGATCCCTGGGGTAGCGGGGTGAGTTTTTGTTCATTACAGCACTGCTTACGCCTTTAAATAAACTCAGCAAGTTAACGTGAGGCCAGAAGAAGGGAGCACTTTCCAAAATGTCATAATGAAATTAAAGTCATGAAGCACTTGGAGGGCCCTCCTCCCTGCTTTCTGTACAAAACTTATTCCAAAGAAGCTGAAAGAGAAATGGGGCCTGAAACTGAAGAGGGGGGAAATAAATTGTATGCCATTAGTTTAATTATAAAAATTCATTACATGAAACCATGTAAGACAGAAAATAATGGAACACTAATGGGTTGGCCGATAACACATTTACTAGCCTGCTCTCAGTTTGTAGTCATTGTTGAAAGGACAAAAAAGTAACAACTTGAGTATGTAGCCCTCAAAGCTATTGAAAAGATTAATAATTTCCAGTAAACTGGAAAATGACTGCCATTTTCTTAAATAGTAGCCCCTGTATAGAGCATTACTTTTTGAAACAGTTGTTTGGTAATGTCAGAGGTTTAATAGATGACTCTTGAAGTTAATGGTGAAAGGATTTACTTTTGAAATTGCTTCCTCACAGATATTTTAACGTTCCTATTATAAATCCATAAAGAGGTCTTATAGGTCATTTTAATTCACACAAGCAAGAAAGAAATTGTTTCTTTTTTCCAATAAAGATTTATAGAACATTAGTTCATACTTAGGAGTAAATTATGTAGTGATTTCTTTTAATAAACCTAATATGTGTTTTTCTGTCTGCTCTCTTTGCTTGGCAATGTCTTCCTTTATTATACACAATAATTTTCCAATCTTGCTGTCTTCATCAAGGAGATCATTTTAGACTGTTCAGAGTTCAATTATAATAAACCCAGTCATTTTCTTTAAACTCTTTTATATGAAAGCATATCTTCTTTAACTGGATTGAACCCTGAATATTGGAGTCAAGAAACATGCATTTTTGCAATGCCTCTTTTACTCTCTTGCCACAGTGCCTTCGGCAGGCCACTTGACCTTTCAGACTTTTTTGTGTTCTCATGTGGGCAATTATGAGATTAGGCAAAAGGAAAGGAGAGAGAGGAAAGGAGGGAGGGAACACAAGGCAGAGATGATTCTGTAGGCAAGGGTGAGTGAGATATTTGAGGACTGTGTAATCCAAAAAGACAAGTCTGAACTTTGTCTTGTAAGTAATAAAGAGACATTGAAAGGTTTTACAGGGGAGCAATGTGGTTCCAGTTGCATTTCAAAAAGGTCTCTTGAGCCCTGGCTTGTGTGGCCCAGTGGATTGAATGCTGGCCTGGGAACTGAAAGGTCACAGTTCCTGGTTCAATTCTAGTCAGGGCACATGCCTGGGTTTTGGACAAGGTTCCCTTTTAGGGTCTGGCGAGAGGCAACCGATTGATATTTCTCTCCCAGATTGATGTTTCTTTCCCTCTTTCTCTCTGAAAATTAATAAACAAAAAAATTTTAATAAAAAGAGTTCTTGAGCAGCTGTCTATGGATAGAAGAGCTGGTCTGAGAGTGGAGGGAGGGAACCAATAAAAAGGTTATTACAGAGTCCAAGCAAGAGATGACCAGGGATTAAGTAAAGGCAGCGGTAATGGAAGCTGAAGCTTTGGATATAAGAGAAAATTATGATGCAGCCTCACTGTTGGGTGTGCCCACTGCCTTGTCCTCCCATTGAGGATTAACTTGAACTGCAGAAGATTGCCCTAGAGACAGAAACTTAGGGTATACCAACATGTATAGAACAGGCTGAAAAAGAAAAACTTGAACCATAACAGAGCCTAGAGGAACCAGGGTAGGGGAAGGGCAAGAAAGTCTAGAGTCCCCAAAATAACATAGTAGTCAGTCAATACCAGTTACTGCACAGTAACCAAGTAGAGAGCCTAAAATGTTTCACAGACATTGGCCATGGGTAACTGAATCAGTGAACCATTTTCACAAAAAATGCTGCATAATGAACAACTTAAAAAGGAATCTGCAGCTTCGTGGGGAGGGGGGGGACTGTTGGGGGATCCCGCTGCTTCAGGCTGTAGGTTGATTGGGTTGGCTCTTGTCCCCATGCCATTCATCCTTCTTCAGGGATAAGCAGGTCAACTGGGGGCACATCTGTCTCCTGGCAATGGCAGAGGAGCACATTTCAAACCTCTGCTTGTGTCTCTTAACTAACACCTCATTAGGATTCGACAAAGCAAGTCATGGGGCCAAGGTCCTTGTCCAGAGCAGGGACGTGAACTGCCTTTTGCAGCAGGAAATTCAAAGTTTTGTAGCAAAGGCCAGGGCTGTAGGGTAAGGTACAGAATTGAGGCTAATAATCCAGTCTGCCACGGTGGCTTCTGTCTGAAGAGTTTAAATGGGCTGGCAATGGCAGAACCTGATTTTGATGAATTATAGGGTTCCGGGAATGTAATCGAGTGGAAGTAATGAGGGAATAGTTGCCTTCTAAGGAAAAGAACTGTGAAGGGAAAGAAAATGATCGAGAGTGGGTTTTGTTGTTGTGTAATGAGTGGGGAGAGGCTCATGTTGAAAAGCTGTGGAGAAAGATGCAAAGAGAGGAATATAGGGATGCAAGGCTCCAAAACAGATGCATGTCTGGATGAAAGAATCAGCTTCCTGGGCCCTGGCTGGGGACTCAGTAGATAGGCGCCAGCCTGCAAATGCAAGGGTCGCTGGTTCAATTCCCAGCCAGGGCGTATAACCAGGTTGCAAGCCAGGTCTCCAGCCAGGTCTCCAGCCAGGTCCGTGGCTGGAGGCAGGTGAAAGGCACTACACTGATATCTCTCTCCCTCTGCGCCTCTCCCCCTGCCCCTTTCTCTAAAAATAATAAATAAAATATTTTTTTTTAATTCAGCTTTCTGTAACCCAAGAGCCCCCTCTTCCTCTGGGACTAGAGAGAAGGAAGCGATATGCAGAGTGTGATATTTTGCAAAATTGTTTGCCTCATAAAACATTGATATTTCATGAAACTGAGGCACAGAGAGGATAATTAACTTCCCCTTGTGTCACGTAACTGATGTGTTCAGCTTCTCCCAGGTAAGTGTAGGGAGGGGATTTCTTTGAGCTTGTGTCATGAGGATCCAGGCTAGAAGCTGCACTAGATGCTTCAAACAGGGAATTCAATACAGAAGACGATGGTTCTGTGGCTAACAAAGGAGTTGAAAGCACAGTAGGAGATGCGGAGGGGACCTGGAATTTAGCAACTTCAGGGAGCTGTGTTACCTCAAGGGCTGAAGGGCCAAGTGTTATGAAAGCCCAGAACTCAGAGCCCTCTGGTGCTGACTTAACCCCTGTGGGGGCTGCACTGCACATACCAAAACAGCAGGGGTAGAAGGGTCTGTCCAGTGAGAAATGGACACCAAGAGACCACCCACAAAGAGACAGAAGGAAATACACCATAGTTCCCCCTTTCCTCCCCTTCTCCCATTTCCCACCAGGGCCTCTCACTGGCTAATGCCAGATAGAAGCCAGCTAGCAAGAAATCTGTGAAATCCTAATTTTTAAAGTGGCTACTCCATCTGCAGTACCAAGTAGAGTAAGAAATGGGTAGAAAATGGATCTAAGAGCAAGTAAGCTCTTAGCTGTTAGATCACAGAGCTAACAGGCATGTACCCAGGAATCGAACCTATGACCTTTCACTTTGCGGGACAACACCCAACCCACTGAGCCACACCGGTCAGGGCAGGGTGACTTTTAGAGCTTCTGCATTATAAACAATTGTCCTTTGCTGTACATTCAGTAGAGACTCACCCTGTGGTGAGTGTATGTTGTTCATTAAAAACAGTAATGGTGGTGGTAGTGGTGGTGGTGGTGGTAGTAGTAATTAGTAGTTAGTAGTAGTAGTAGTAGTAGTTAGTAGTAGTAGTAGCACTAGAGGAATAGTAGTAATTCTAAGTGTAGTAATGATCATGATTATAGCTAACATTTATTTAATGCTTTAGATATGCCAGTCACCATTCTGAGTGGTTTCTCTGGATTTTCTTAATTAACCCTCATAATAATCCTTCAAGGTAAATACTGTTAGTACACTTTAAAACAAAAAAAAGATTTTGTTATTTTCAGAGATGGGTAGGGAGGGAGGAAGAAAGGGAGAGAAGCATCAATGTATGGTTGCCTTTCACCTGCCTCCAGCTATGGACCTGGCTGGAGAGCTGATTTGCAACCTGGTTATGTGCCCTGGCTGGGGAATTGAACCAGCGACCTTTGGGTTCGCAGTCCGGCACCTTTCCATTGAGCCACATCAGCCAGGGCCTAATACACTGGGTTTTTTGTTTGTTTGTTTGTTTGTTTGTTTTTTAACAAACGAGGAGACTGAGGGACAGAGAAGATAATTAATAATCCCATTTCTGCCATAACTAGTAAGCTATTGAGGCAGGACTCAAACTCAGCAGACTCATTCTATTGCCTAGACTTTCAACTACTCCCTCTTCCTCCATTGTTTTCTCCCATATAAAGTCAATATCCCTGAAAAGAATTGTTACAAGTGAAAAAAAATTAGAGAAGATAAACATTAAAACTGAAAAATGTTAAAACACAAAATTCTTGAAATTCATTCAGGTTATCCCATAATGCACTATCATTTTCACACCTAACATACCAAGCATATACACTGTAGCATTTTAGGTTTGAATATAAATATTTCTTTCCTGATTAGGGCCACAGTCTTTTGGGGATTTAGCATTCTATATTCTTCATAGAATGAACACACACAATCATCTTTTTTTTATAGGCTACTACTGTCACAGTATTTTAAATTTCTTCATACACCATGATCATCACACAAACAATTCCCTGTAGTATCTATTCCGTTGTAAATGGAATTCAGGAATAAAGAGTGTGGGTGAATTCTATTGTTTTTGTTTTGTTTTGTTTTAATTTACACTCCTTCTGTGGTCTGGAGTTATCCAAATAGTAAATCTCACAGTGGTAGGCAAAGCTGCTCAAGGTCATTGTTCCTAGTGTGAGTGACACTTGCTTAAAGCTCAAGGTGATCCACTTGTCACCATAGAAGGGAGACAAGACAGCTCTCCTTTAATGACCTTTGAGTTTAGATAAAGGGCTTTAACCCTGTTGGTGTTAGTCAAGGTCCATGGATTTGTTTGTTTGTTTTTTTGATGCTGTTATTTATTTATTTAAAATTGTATTGTTGTTGTATTACATCCATCCCCTTTTTGCTCCCCTCTGTGCCCCTCCCCACCCACCCATTCCCCCCAAAGTCAATCCCACCTGTTGTCCATGTCCATGGTTCCTTTATACTAGGTTCTTGTCTAAGCTGCTCCTCTTTCTTGCCTCTGCCTCCCCCCACCCCCTTGTTTGTTTGTTGTTGTTTTTTTCACTTTTTAATCCTATGTTCTTGCAAAACCTCAGCAGTATTCAGTGAGGGTTAGCACTCAGTCAAGATTTGCCTAGGTATAAACATCTAAATTTGAGTGCGAACACAAATTTGAAGAAAAAAATAGTGCACGTATTCGCCTTGCAAGCATTAAAGTAGATGGAAAAGCTCTGGTTTGAAGCTGAGGCCTGGTTCTTTCACTACTTGTTTACTAGGAAGTCTAATTTAATTTGAGCTTGCTGTGTCCTTCAAGACTTAGGAAACTTCCAGCATACTTTTAAAACATACTTTAGGGTATGTTTTAGAATGTGTAAATTAGAACCAAAGAATCTATCTCTTCTTAAATCTAGACTTCAAATAGCTGCCAATGAGTGAGTGGTGGCTTCCAAGATTATTTATCTTTCCTAGGTAAAATTAAATGATTTTCATTATTTGTTAAAATTTTAATTTAAATAATTCATATTTTATATTCTTATCTATACATATATGGCCTGATGTTGGTTCATAATAAGCATTTCATTAACAGTTGCATCCTTCTTAAAAAGAAATTACCTCGGGAAAAGGTAACCAAGTCATTGGTCTAAGTTTTGTGGATTGTTATGTTATTAATTAGAGATTTAATAGATGGCTGATAATAAACTCTTCTTTTAAAATGCAGATAACACTGTGAGTCTGGCTGAAGTGAAGAGGAGAATGCAAGGAGTGGTAATTTTGTACTGTTAGAAAAACAAAATTCAGCCTACTATATTTGAAGGGCTAATTGGCTTTATTAAGTCATTTAGGAATCAGGCACACATCCCATTTAGCATCTAGAAGGGCACTTGGAGTTGTACAAAATGGAAGGATTTTATAGGAAGCAAGATGGGCCAATAAAGCTATTAACAACAACAACAAAAAAAAGGAAAGTATTATTTCTAGAACAAGACATCTTCCTTTGGGGGATAGGAAGCAGGCAAGCATTTTTATCATGCAGATTACCTCTTCTTTTTATGGGGGGAGGGGAGTGGAGATGGCCCACAGGACAGATTACCTCTTTGGTGGTGACCAGAATATTCCAGACGGTTGATTAAGATTATATTTCTGGGAGAGGAAGAAACGGCAAGCAGGTTAAGTATTAATTCTAGGTTTGATAGCATGAGCTTTAGTACAAGTGATGCCATTTTAGGCCCGTGGCTTTCTCTTTATCATTTCCCTAGGAAATTTCTCGAAAGGAAAAGCCTTCGGGGTATATGCCTCACCTCAGAAAGGCTCTTGCATTGTGTGAGGATTTGAAAAGTGGAAAATAGGAGCTGTAGAGCTTGATAAATGGAGTGTGTAAGGAAAGGCAAGCATTCCAAAAGGATACAGTTTCATTGTGGTGTTAGTGCAGCAGCTACACTCTGTACCTTTAAAAGCAGTCTCTAACCCTGCCTGGTGCTCAGTGGATAGGTGCTGGCCTGTGAACCCAAAGGTCGCTGGTTCGATTCCCCAGCCAGGGCATATAACCGGGTTGCAAACCAGTTCTCCAGCCAGGTCCCTGACTGGAGGCAGGTAAAAGGCAACCTTATACTGATGTCTCTCTCCCTCGCTCCCTTCCCCTCTCTCTGAAAATAATAAAATCTTTAAATAAATAAAAACAGTCTCTATTTGCTTTTGTAGCAAAAGGTTTAGCTGGCTTTAGCTACTCAGTATTAGTTTACTTATGTGGGTCTATTTACTATGTACAATAAATACAATTATTTTATTTGATTCAAGAATGAATATTCTAATTAACTGAGAAATGGTAGATTATATCAAGGAAGATGAGTCCACCCACAGATAGTGAAACTACGTTAAAAACACTAGTGTTTGACTTTTATTACTATATAAATATCATAGTAACATAAAAGAATGGTTATTAAAACAGAAATGATTACTTTTTTTTAGAAACATTAATTATTTTCAGTTTTCTCCATTGCCCTTCTAGCTAGCTCATGACTATGTATTCTTACAGATTTAAGAAATACAGTGTGTATGGAAATTATATTCTACTTTGTATTTATGATTTCTGTGCACATATACTGCCTAGGAGTCCACTGGGCTGATGTGTCATGTTATTTTAACACACTCTCATTAAACATTGAAATTATTTATCTGTTTTTTAGTTAGTAAAGATCTTTATTCTAAAGGTGTATTTATTTCTCTTCTTTTAATGTGCTCTGACTGGTGTGGCTCAGTGGACTGAGTGCGAGCCTGAGAACCAAAGGGTCACTGGTTCAATTCCCAATCAGGGCACCTGCCTAGGTTGCAGGCCAGGTCCCCAGATAGGAACACACAGGAGGCAACCACACATTGATGTTTCTCTATCTTTGTCCCTCCCTTCCCCTCTCTCTAAAAATAAATAAATAAAATACATATTTTAAAATACTTGGTTAGGGCAAAATATGAAAAGTGAAGTTACTGTGTAAATGGAAAGAAAAGTTTGTATGTCACTTGATATATATTGCCAAATTGTTTTACCAGTCTCTCTACCTTTGGATTTTATATCTTTATTACTTTAATTGGTATTAAATTGAACCATTGGTATAGGGTTTTGAACGTTAATTGTTCTTAGCATTTACATTGAAAAGGAGTCTATTAGTGAAGTAGTGGGACAGAGAGAAGGCTACTCCATTGGTAAAGCAGCCTATTCCTACTGGGTTTTATTTCTTTTAATGAGGTTAATTTACTTGGGAGGTAGAACATTCAATAAGGGGGAGGAATATGCAGGACTCTTCCAGGAGACTTCTGGGAAGAGGTCAGGCAGCCATGTTGTATCCTCTTAAGGGCTTTCCATTTCTGATCATGGTGTTGTTTAGCATTACAATGAGCATATAATAAGGCTGGGCATTACTGCAAGGAGAAGTTAGCCACCATGTTGGATGGTGCTAGCCTTTTGCTGGTTCTAAGCCATAATCCATTGGGGGTTGGTTTTTTCCTTCTTTTATGAATTTTTTTTTAATTCTCTCTTGGTTGAATTGTCTATTCCTATTCTTTTCAACATTTATCAATGGCTTAACCCAGCACATTGGATTTGATATAACTGTCTTAACAGTTTAATAGTATCTTAATGCTTAAAAGTCTTCTCCATGAACTGACATAATGCTTAATAGAAACCTGAGGTTACTGTGCTTCCAAATAAACTTTTTGCTAGTTTATTTTTTCTTTGGTGTATGCTATTTCAAGTGACGAAATATGCAGTTGGATAATACTCAGTTGCCAAAAACAAAGAAGAAAATATAGGTTATTTGCTTTAGTAAGGTTTATATGTTTGTAATTTTATTCTAATATTATAATAGGTTATTTTTTAAGTATTATGAATAAACTGATCCTTCAAAAAAGTTTATAACTGGAGTAGCAGCACTGTTCCTTTGATGTTCAATATTTTCAGTATGCAGCTGTAGTTGAATGCCAGCAGATGGCACTAATTACATAAACAATTCAACATGTTAATGACAGAAAAATACATCAAGTATTTTTTCTGTTTGTAGTTGGTATATGTCACATACTCAACAATTATATGGGGACTTATTTTTATAGTCTTTTCTCTCCCCTGAGAAAAGCAATTAAGCTCACTTTATTTCCAATTAATTGCTACTAAATTGAAATACCTGATAATGGTTCCTGCTCAACACTGGAAACATTTTTGTCATGAAAAGTGGATTGGCTCATACTGTCATGATTGACTAAATCGCATGGTAGGTTAAAAGCAGTTATGTAGACATGTTCTGACCTAAGGATTCAAAAGCTACTTATGAAGTATTTTAAGGTTAAATCTTTATACGATTTTCTACTCATTCAAAAAAAATGTTTTAGTTAAATTTATTAGGATGACATTGGTTAATAAAATTATATAGGTTTCAAGTGTATAATTCTATATATACAATGGAATACTTCTCAGCCATAAGAAAAGATATAACACTATCATTTGTGACAACACGAATCGATCTTAAGAATATGCTAAGTGAAATAAGTCACAAAAAGTCAAGACTCATAGAATCTCACCTACATGTGGGATATAAACCTGAAAGTCATAGACACAGACAATAGTATGGAGGGTACCAGAGGGAAGGGAGTAGGGGTAGTAAAGGGTAAAGGGGGTCAAACAGATGGTGATGGAAGGAGATTTAATTTTGAGTCATGAGCACATAAGATATCATACAGATGATATATCCAAAGTTTTTGTCATGTTTTATAACAATTGTGTTATAAATTGAAAAACATCTAGTAACTGATTTTCAGGAGGACAGCAAAGAAGCTCCAATGAGAGGTTTCAGAGAAAACTGACATCCATTCTCTTTCTCATGTGCATTTATAGCAGATGGCCAAAGACCTCCGCCAGTGGAAGATAAATGTAGATGTGGCAAATGACTTGGCACTGAAACTTCTCCGGGACTATTCTGCAGACGATACCAGGAAAGTCCACATGATAACAGAGAACATCAATGCATCCTGGGCAAGCATTCAGAAAAGGTACGAACTACTTTATTTTTCAAGCTTTTGTTGGCTCTAACGATGGCACGGTGACACTAGGTGGACGATGTGCATTTGTTTTCCCCGCCTTGCTAAACTAGGCTTGGGAGGACCCCAGATGAAGAAACTTGTAACAAAATTCATGGGCTTGCTTAAGTCCTCTTTATTTTCATGATGAGGGATCTGGGGAGATCACATGATTTTTCCACAGTCACAAAGGTAGTGATGTAACAAAGACACTACATAAAACCAAAAGACTGATGTGTAACTAAAAGAATCATGAACCAGTCTGGTTTGAGAATCTCTACCCCAAGAGATATCGTTCTATTCCATCATGGTACATGCTGTCCCAACCTTTGACAAGGAAGTCACTTTGGAGTTACAGTTGTCCATAGTGCTATCTTTCATCTCACTCTGCATACCCACTGGGGAAATCTGTGTAGTGTACCATTTCATTTCTCTCTCTCTCTCTCTCTCCATATATATATATATGGAGAGACATATATACATATTAGAGACATCATCTCCTCAAACTCTAGACCCTGTTTCTTTTTCTTTTAAAGATTTTATTTATTTATTTTTAGAGTGAGGGCAAGGAAGGAAAAAGAGGGAGAGAAACCTTAATGTGCAAGAGATCCATCTATTAGTTACCTCTTGCACTCCCAGCGGGGGACCTGGCCCAAAACCCAGGCATGTGCCCTGACTGGGAAACAAACCAGTGACCTTATGGCTCACTGGCCGGCATGCAAGTAAGTTACTGAGCCACACCAGCCAGGGCACTAGGTCCTGTCCCGTTTTCCACTCTTAACCCCTTGTGTTTGTCTTTCATTAGCATTTATCCTAATTATAAATAAAAACATTTATGTAATTGATTATTTAATGTTATATGCATTAGTCTAAGCTCCCTGAGGATATAGGCTATCCTTATTTGACCAATTCTGAACCAGGAGATATAATGAGGCACTGGTAAATATGTGTTGAATAATCATGACTCTGCATAATGAAAGGCTAGCTTGTTCATGCGACCATAATTTAAGGATT
Organism: Noctilio leporinus; assembly: GCA_004026585.1. Classification (NCBI taxonomy): domain Eukaryota; kingdom Metazoa; phylum Chordata; class Mammalia; order Chiroptera; family Noctilionidae; genus Noctilio; species Noctilio leporinus. The sequence goes on along the minus strand of PVIW01002664.1, from coordinate 145,499 downwards.
ATTTGGTACTCATTTTAGTTCTTACAGTGTTTTCTTACAGTGTTTATCTCCCTACACTGGAGTTAAGTGTTTGCTGGCCTCATTCTCTTATGAGAATATTGGCTGTATAAGGGTATGCACATTAGCTGTTGGTCCCCCATACTGCTTGGCACAAAGTAACCCCCAATCCTCTGTGATTAAATAGGCACATGAGCAAACAAACAATAACTACTGGTGTTTTTGTGTGCCAGTAACAACACAGAAGAAGAATATATCCACCAGGATGGCCTTCAGTTTCAAGTAACAGAAAATCCAAATTCAGTAGTTTGCCTAATAGAGGTCTCTTTGTCTCACTTAATGAGAAGTTCAGAGATACACAGGTGCTAATGGCCCAGGGCTCAACAGTGTCATTCCTAAAGTCTCCAACGTTCTTGGCATTTTCCTCAGCCAGCAGGAAGATGAAGGGAAAGAAACAGTGCTTATATCGAGAAAGCAAGGGCTTTCCCAGGAACTTCAGGGCCACAACTATGTCACAGAGCCACCCCTGGTTCCTAGGAATTGGGGTGGAGCCATCCAATAGAGAATGTCAAAGGGCATGGAAGGATAAACTGAAAAACTGGTATGCAGTGGCTGGACAGTATTAAGTTCCCTGGAGAGGAAATCAAAGCTTTTAGTAAATAAAGTGTCTTCACACACTGTGTATTCTTGTACAGTATATTCACATAGGGTTGTGATAATAATGGGTCATTGGGGCTTGATGGTTGTTTTGAGTGGTTAGGAGAGCTGTATTCTATTAGCTAACAATGCCTTTCCATTACAAGTTCACATTCTGTGTATGCTGTGTCTGTCACCTGCACAGAATAAATTGGTCTATAGCTTCTCTTATTTTACATTCTTTATCTATCTTATGCTAGATAGATAAAGAACAAGAAAACTCTTTGTGATTTTTTGTTTTTGCATTTTGATCTTTTAATCCAAATATCCTGCCCAGCTAGACCCAGAAATGAAGTAACATCCCCCTCCTTCTCTAGATTTGTGCTGTCCAGTAGGGTAGTCACTAGCCATAGGTGGCTATTTACATGTAAATTTATTATAATACAATTTAAACTTTATTTTCTCCACCTCATCAGCCACCTAGCAAGTGCTCAAGAACCACATGCAGTGACCACCTTCCCTGGTGGACCCTGCAAAGGAGCAGGTTTCCATCATCACAGGAGATGATAGACAGTCCTAAACTGGGTCATCTTTGTCTATATTCATCTTGCAATTTAGGCACATTCATAATGATCACATACTCCATTACTTCAAAAGGAGTTTTAGCCAAATTTTATGAACAGAAAAGTGTTTCCAAACAAAGCAGTTCCCATTTTCCTATTTCCTTATTTCTACCTCATGTCTTCTATCCATTTTCTAGACTTGATGTTTTAAGTCGGAAAAAGCACAACTATCACAGGATATAAACACTTTTACTTCTGTTGTAGTCTATAGATATAACTTTAGAAGAAGAGATTATTTATATTGATATTTGGGTTATGGAGAACAAGTATCTCCTATCTTTGAAAATTATCTCTATCCAATATTTTCTTAGGTAGGAGAGATTTTGTTAAAAGCATACTAATTACATCATGTCTCACAGTTCAAGTTTTACTGCTGAACACTAATATATTGCCTAAGCTAAAACTTTCAACAATATGGATAAATAAATGTAACACTTTTGTACTTTTGAAAGTCCATTAAAGTAATAAAATTTCAATTCAGTTTTAAATTTTTGAATGTTAAATAAGGTAACTTGGGAGAACTTTATTTTGATATCATACCCTGATATGCTCTTATTTTCAAGGAAAAAACAAAAGTCGGCTAATTTTTTTTTATCTATTTTAGTGTTCAAGTTTATGAATAGGTAAGAGTAATCTTCAAATACTATGCTGGTTTTTATTGGACCCTTTATTTGCCATTTTATATAGATAAACATAAATACTCGTGTGGGCCTAAAAGGAATTCATCTACCATTCATGAATAAAAAACCAAGTTGCTTCTCAACTCAATTCTGTAGTTTAACAATTCAGTTAGGAGCAGGTCATTGCTGTAACCTATGTAGGAAAATACTCTGTTTTAACAATACAGATGAGAACAGGGATCATCGTTGTGACCTATGTAGAAAGGTAGTTTGTTTTCCCGATCCCATTTCTTACAGAGTACATGTTAACATATAAAGGCAGAAAATGTGGGCCTCTGCAAATTCATTTCTTGCTCTTCAATCTCTGTGAACAGATATGAATTGGTGAATAAGATAATATTTGATGTGATATTACAAATTATTGTGAGAGGCCTCTAAGGATTAAATTTCAAGGACTGCCATCTGGCTGATGACTTTATGATGACACTGTCATGAGATTTCATTTCCTTATTTCTATTCTAGGATCACTCTTTAAACAAGAAATGAAAATTAACTCTGAATTGCCTGTCTGCTTCTCTATGTAGGCTCCATAGCTACCAGTGAGCCATGAGCAAAAGTGATCAAATGGAGGGCTGGCCATAATATCAGAGATTTCAACTTGGCTGAAAGTTCTTCACAAAAACTCCCAGATACCTAACAATCTCTCTAGGTTCTTAGGCAGATATAGCATGTATATGTGAACATGCCCACATGTGTGCGTGCATATGTGTGGACATACATGAAAGTAAACTGGTCCTCAAATAATATTTCAGTATTTGCCTGTCCTCCCTAATAATTCATTTCAAATCTCAATAATACAATTAATAGTGGATAAACCAAAAAAAATTATCACCAGTATTCTCCATCTTTGGAAACCATGAAGGAACTTCTTGCTTCTCCGTGTTTAGGTCCTTTCTCTAGGTCATGTTAAAGAAACAAGAAAGGGGGGGAAAACTGTGGACCCCTATGATGTGTGCATCAAAGAGCTCCTCTAGCTGGTCACCAGATCTCTTTCACATTCTCCAACATATTCTTTTAATAATAGTTGGGTTATCTTTCTCTGTGATCTTCGATTTTTCCTCTCTTCTTGCTCCTCCCTTCCACCAGCCATCAAGCGCAAGTCTCCATCACCCTAAATGAACTTCTTAATGATACCATCTTCTCTGTTTAGCTATGCTTGCTTCCCGTTAGTATGGAATTGTTTGCAGTCATAATTGACGTTACTATTGCCCATTCTTCAGCCTCTGGTTTGACCCACTCCAATCTGGCTTCCTCAGCCACACCACTTTACTAAAACCAAGGGTTCCCCTACGACTGTCAATTAATTTTACCATAGCTAATTGCCCTGTTTCATCTATTCCCCTACTCATCTTAACATTGATCTGGTTGATTAACTCTTTACCAGTTGAAATGCTCCCTCCCTTGGTTTCCAGAGTGATAATATCTTGCAATTGCCCTACTTCTCTAATCAATATAATAAACTGAAGTGCTTGGCACAAAGCCTAGCATGTAGGAAGAGCTTGGTATACTTCTTCTGTCCCAGACATCCTAAGAGTTCATGTACACACTCAATGAATGCTTTGCTGTCATACATATGCTAGGTGGGCTTAGTTCTTGGTAGTAGGTATACAGTGGTGAAAATCCCTACCCTCATGAAGCTTACCTTCTGGGAAGGAGAAACTGAAAAACAGACATTAACAAATAAAAGATTTAGCTCAGTGGATTGAGCACCAGCTTATGAACAAAAGGACACTTGTTCAATTCCCAGTCAGAGCACATGCCTGGGTTTCAGGCCAGGTCCCTGGATGGTGGTGTGCAAGAGGCAATGGATCAAGGTATCTCTTGCACATCAATGTTTCTCTCTGTCTCTTCTCCTCTCCCTAAAAATAATAAATAAAAAAAATTTTTAAACATAAAAATTGAAATATATGCCATATTAGATCATGATGAACAGGGAAAAGAATTGAGAGAGAGAAGTGGAAGAGGCATGCTGTTATTTCAATAGGGCAGTTAAGAAAAGTCTTTCTGAAAGGGTCACACTTAAGCAAAATCTGAAGGACCTGAGGATACGAGCCCTGTTAATACCTGGAAGAAGAACTGTCTAGCAGAGGAGAGCACTCAGAGGTGAAAATGTCCTGAGGTGGGACTATGCTTGGCAAGTTGGAGGTACCTTAAGGGGGCCAGTGTGACAGGAAAGGGACCAGCAAACAGGAGCGTGGTAGAGAATGAGTTCACAGAGGTGGTGGAATTGGATTACACTGGGTCCTAGAGGCCTCTATAAGGGCTTTTGCTTTTCTCTGAATGAGGTGGGATTCATTGGAAAGTTTTGAGCAGAAGAATAGCATATTTTGACTTACCTGGTCCTCCTATTATAATAGACTGAAGGGAAGCAGTAAAACCATTAAGGGACTGTTGTCACCATTCAGCCAAGAGATGACTGTGCTTTAAACCAGAACAGGAGAGGTGAATGTGTAAGAAGTGATGGGATGTCACTATATTCTGAGGATACAATGCAAAAGGTTCTATAAGGGACTGGATTTAGGTGTGAAAGAGTCAAAGAAGTATACAGTTTGTAGCCTGACTAAGTGGAAAATGGGGTATCTGTTTTCTAAGATGAGGAAGTCTCCAAAAGCAACATATTTTGGGGAGAAGATGAAGACTTGTTCCATTTGAAATGCTTATTATATGTCCAAGGAAAATGTGAAAATGAGACACCCATTTACTGAGAGAGGGAAATTTCCAAAAGCAACATATTTGGGGGAGAAGATGTAAATTTGTTCTATTTGAAATGCCTATTATGCATCTAGGTAAGATGTGGAGTAGAGAGTTGGATATGAACTCTCTTAAGTTCTGGAGGAGATGGTAGTAACTTGAGATACACATTTGGGAATTTTAACAACAATCAGTATAGGCTCCCTCTTTGCTGTAGACAACCCCTAAATGCTGGTGTGCTGTTCTTAATTTATTCTTCTTTCTATATACACATTTGGAGTACCTTTGTTGGCTTCAATGACCATTAAGACTCCTCAGTCTTTCCTTTTATCTTACTCCTTTCTCCTGCTCTCTAGACCTATACTTTTAACCCCCTACTATACATCACCATCTGCACATGCTACAGGCCCCAAAATGTGTAGAATAGAATGTATTCTGTGCCTGTGAAACAATGCTGCATGCCCTGTTTTCAGTGTTGTTCCGTTGCCTGACCTTATTGGCTTGAGTGAAACTGGACACCCAAGATTGACCTTCTCCATTTTTCTCCATGTATCTCTTCTCTATTCTGCTGATACGTGAATGAGTATGAAACTGGCTTGTAAATTCTGTAAATCCTACTTGAAAACTTGCTCTAGAAATGATGCCCTTCTTTTATTCTTTCTTTCTTTTTTTTTTAATTCATTATTCTCAAAGAGAAGGGCAGGGAGGGAGGAAGAAAGGGAGAGAAACATCAATGTATGGTTGGTTGCTTTTCACCTGCCTCCAGCTATGGACCTGGCTGGAGACCTGGCTTGCAACCAGGTTATGTGCCCTGGCTAGGAATCGAACCAGTGTACCTTTGGGTTTGCAGGCTGGCACCAATCCACTGCACCACATCAGCCCAGGGTTCTCCCTTTTCTTCATTACTATTGTCACCACATTCTGAAGCCTCCTCATATTTGGCCCCAGAGATTGGGACCATCTCTTCTCTGTGCTTCCAGCTACTGAGTCTGTAGTCATTGACTTTCACAATGGCCTCAGTTATTTCTCTTAAAAATGAATCTTCTGGTCTCCCTTTGCTCCAAGAGCTCTATCCTCCTCCCCCCTGACCTGATGAATGATATCCTTCCAAAAGCACACCCAATTATTTCTGAAAATAAAAATAAACAAGTACATAGGTTTCAAGTATATAGGTCTATGATACATCATCTATATGTTATATTGTGTGCCTATTACCCAAAGTCAAATCTTCCAAAAGGTATTCATGTCACCCCAATAAATGTAATTTAAAAACAAGGAAATAAAACATTTATTTTTTTCCTATAGGGAAGAAAAACATAGTATTACAAATTTGTGTTTGTCAGCTTGTTTCTTACACAGAGGGACAGGTATGTGAACCTCACTAAAGAGTCTAATGCTGTATCCTCAAATGCTGTCCTTCCTCAAAACATTTTTGGAGTTCCTTTTGTGAGACTACCCAGGGACTATTTCTCATCATCAGAAGACTGTTGTGTTGTTGTATTTGCCACATCCTGTGTTTACTCAAAAATTATACTCAACTGTTTATGAATGGAATGAAACAATCAAATGTTAGTACCTAATGGCTTTGGATTATTTTCAAAACTGTGAAAGATAAAGATTTGCTGCTGCCCTGAAGCTATGTCAAGAACGCAATCTGATGCTAACAGGGCGTTTGTATAAAATATGACCTCTTCTTAAGTCAGGGACTGCTTATGATATATTTGTAGCATGTTATAGTCATAAATATTAAAGCTACAAATGACCTTAAAGCTGCCAGCTCCAACTTCTCAATTTAGAGTAGCTATTTTTAATCCGTCTCATGCCAAATACACCTTCTATGTGATGTGAAGTACTAAAAGGGTTTGGTACACTGAAAAACACAATCTACTAGCAACTCCTTTAGGTACACTTCTTTTGGCAGTAGAAGGAAGTTTCTTTTGGCTCTTCGAGACAGAGTTATAAGTGTTGTTCCAAGGCTCTCCCATTTCTATACTGCTGAGAGCCAATATTCCCAACTGATGGTGAAGCACACGAATTCTCCCCATGTTATAATAGGATAACCTAGCACCTGTTTAATGGGGATCCCTGGGGCTCTGGGCCAGGGAGTGTCATTTTCCATACAGATCTAAAAGGTTCATGGCGGTAACTGCCTGCTTCATTTTATGTTACCTCCCTTTAAGTAATTAGACTGTTCCTAGCTTGCAGGAATTGCATGCAAAAGGAGACAGCTAGCACTGTATCACTGGTGTGGAAAATTGCCTGGTGATGTAACCAAGTACCCATGGTACCCATGGTCATTCTCACCTAGTCCCAGAGTTCTGCACCAGGCTCACTGGCCCACCACAACATATGGTTACCAATAGATAGGCCTCAAAAAAAAAAAAAAAAAAAATGGAATGTATCTACAAAGAAATTGTGCATTTATTCTTACATGTTTAAACTTTGGTCACCTTCAAAGTACTTTGCACTTGATACAATACACCTATCAAGAGATTTTTTCCAATGCTCAAAACAGTTTTGTTTTTGAAATTTATTTTTATTGTTATTGTATTACATCCATCCCCTTTTTATTCCCCTCTGTCCCCTTCCCCACCCACCCACTCCCCCACAAAGTTTATCCCACTTGTTGTCCATGTCCATGGTTCTTTCATACTAGTTCCTTGACTAAACTGCTCCCCTGCTTTGCCTACTCCTCCCCCTTGCCTACTGAAAGTCTATTCATTGTATTCATGTATCTGGTTCTATTTTGCTTATTTGTTTGTTTTGTTCATTATTGTCCTGTAATGGGTGAGACGATACGGTATTTGTCATTCAAAGAACCCTGAAACACCCAATTCATAAGAACCTATGTACCCCTATGTTCATAGCAGCGCTATTTACAATGGCCAAGTGCTGGAAACAGCCTAAGTGCCCATCAGTGGATGAATGGATCAAAAAACTGTGGTACGTTTACACAATGGAATACTACGTAGCAGAAAGAAAGAAGGAACTCCTACCCTTTGCAACAACATGGATGGAACTAGAAAGTATTATGTCTAGTGAAATAAGCCATTCAAAACATTTTTTTAAAGATTTTATTTACTATTTTTAGAGAGAGGGGAAAGGAGAGAGGCAGAGAGGGAGAGAAACATCAATGTATGGTTGCCCTCCACCTGCCTCCAGCTGTGGACCTGGCTGGAGACCTGGCCCACAAACTGGCATTGTGCCCTGGCTGGGAATTGAACCAGTGACCCTTGGGTTCGCAGGCTGGCACCTATCCACTGTGCCACCAGCCAGGGCTCACAACAGTTTTTAAACTCATCAGTTGAGATACCTTTTAGTGTATCTGCCATTTTTTGCTTCTCCTCTTCCATATTGGCAAAACATTGCACTTTGAGACTTTTTTCATCTGGGGAAACAACAAAAAAAATAGTTGCTCAAGTGAGATTGGGTAAATAGGGAGAGTGGAGCATGGGGATCATGCAGTTTCTGGTCAAAAACTGCTGGGCACTCAGTGTGGTGTGGGCAGATGCATTGGTAAATCTCCCATCATGAAATGGGCAAAGGCATTGAAAGAGTCTTCAAAACAAAATTCACTGAAGTCAGACGCAGCCTCTCACAACAACACCAACTGGTGCACCGATACAGATGGGTTCCTAGAACACTCACCCAGCAGGGGAAGCCTGGATTATTACAAGGAGGCTGCTCTCCAGGGGATAATTCCATTTTTAGGCTCCCCTCATATAATTTACCCATGAAAAGACTGAAATTAAAGAAAGTTTATAATTGTTTTCTAAAGAAAAATTGTAGGACATAAACAGACCTTTATTTTTTGCCTTCATAAATTTAATAATGTGATGTCTAAAATTAAAATGAATGGGAAAAAATTCCCATTCCTTTATTTAAAGAGTTAATATTAGCCACAGCATCTATTATATTACGTTTCAGTTATGTTTATATTTTTTTCTTTGCATCAGTATCATTCTCCAAAAAACATTTAAAATAGTAAATTTTACAAATTAGAGTTTATTTTTACAAAGGTGAGGTATTTTGACAAATGTCTATAATCATCATTTGACTTACAACTTATTTGTTCATTTCTAATGATCATATACTTGGGTTATGTTTTGGCTTCATGCAATTTATTATTTTTATTTCATCCTTGTTAATTCTAATATCCTCAAAAAATTAAAAATGAAGCTGCTTTATGGCCCAGTGATTCCACTGCTGGGACTATACCCTAAGAACAGTTTTATTCAATTTATAATGGGGATTTTTTTTTTTTCTCCAACTTGTTCATTCAGTTGCATTCCTTATTGTAGAAAACTATGGAGGGTATACAGGGCTGGGCAAAAATAGGTTTACAGTTGTGAGTATATGGAACACTTTATTCTTGTATAATTTCTTAATAAATCATTATTTGTATTACAACTGTAAACCTACTTTGCCCACCCCTGTTATAGGTACTAGTAAACTTTGTAAAAATCCTTTAAACCCACCCCAGCCTTGGCTGGTGGCACAGTGAATAAGGTGCCGGCCTGCAAACCCAAAGGTCTCTGATTCGATTCCCAGCCAGGGCACATAACCAGGTTGCAAGCCAGGTCTCCAGCCAGATCTGTAGCTGGAGGCAGGTGAAAGGCAACCATACACAGATGCTTCTCTCCCTTTTTTCCTCCCTCCCCGCTCTTCTCTCTGAAAAACAATAAATAAAATATTTTTTAATGATAAAAAAATAATAAACCCACCCCAAAGTGGGAGTATTTAAGCAGTTCTAGGTGGTGGTCAATAGCAACTCTTTCTGCAGCCCCCTTTCATCAGGTGGGAGACCTGACCCCACCCCTGGCGGACCTGACTCAAGCCCTTCATCTTGTAGGGAGCATTTTCAGATTCTTGAGCCAAGCAGATTCCGAACCCGTGACGGCCAGTACCTACTTCCCATCCCAAGCCCCAGAGTCTCGTGGCTTCAGCCCTGCACATGCTTTGCATTTCTGTGCCATCTCTGACCCACAGAGCTATTTATCTTGTTTCTGAGTCCACATGGTGCCTTTATATTTTCTACTTTGATAGTTTAGATACCATTGTTCCTGTGCTTAGAAGTTTCTTCCGTATTCTAAAGTCATTGTTCCCACTATAATGTGATACTTAAGGTGGAAATTTTTGTTTTCTTTAGAAAAACTCACACTTAACATTCTAACATTTCCTTTTATCGTATTTTTGCAAATATATTTTTACCTATTTTTATTTTACTTCTTCCTGATGTATTAACAGTTGAAAGCACTTTCAGAGCATTTCTTTTTTCTTTTAAAAATCACCGCTACATTTTTATTAGCAAGGTAATGTGCAGGTATTGTTTTCTCAACATGAGGGAAATGTGAAGGGGAATTCTTCCTTGAGCTGTTTCACGAGGTGACTTATTAAAGAGCCCGAAACAGAAGCAATAGCTTCATGCCTCCAGCCAGTGATTTATGCTCTGGTCGTTCTGCCCAGCATCAGTATTCACCCAGAGAGATGAGAACTATTTAAATTAGCCAGGAAATCAATTTCCCATTCCAAGCAATGGTTGCATGTTTTAAATATCTTCTAATACGCTGCTTCGCATCCCTAATGCGACACTTATTATGTCACTCTCAGCCCAGTCAGCATCTTGATGACAGAGGGCATTGAAAGCAAATCACACAGAGCTAACCCAAACACCTTGAGAGATTATCACCTACATTGTCTAGATTTATGGCCACTCCCACAATTCCTAAGGGGTTGTGGGTTTTGTCTATATTGTAAGTATTTTAAAGCTACATAGGGAAATTGAGTTAACTGTTGAACACTAAAACTTTATTGCAAGCTGTTTTTTATTTTTTTATTTTTAAAAAAGGTTTTAGTCATCATTTTTAGAGAGAGGGGAAAGGAGAGAGGCAGAGAGGGAGAGAGACATCATGTATGGTTGCCTTTCACCTGCCTCCAGCTATGGACCTGGCTGGAGACCTGGCTTGCAACCTGGTTATGTGCCCTGGCTGGGAATCGAATCAGTGACCTTTGGCTTCACAGTCCCGTGCCTATCCACTGAGCCTCCAGCCAGGGCCACAAGCTCATTTTTAAAAAAATATGTAAATGAAATGAGCCCCCCGTAGAAATGACTGAATACAGTTGTCAGCCTGAGACAAATTGGGTGAATCATCATCATCATCATGTATTCACAATAATTTTTGATTTTGATGAGATTTTGGTGGTGAGCTATGATCTATTAATGTGTACTATGCAAGTAGTGTCTAAATTGTTAACATCCAAATGCTAAAATGGCATTTTAATTTTTAGCTGAGAGGATAGCTACTGGCCCCTACTTAGAGCTGGTGTTACAAACCAAAGTCTGAGGCTGGCACTCCCTGAACTGCTCTTTAATGGATACATATCAACTCGGGAGGAGGTTCTGGCAGCTTTTCACAGCAACCTCATCTCCTCTCTGTCCCTTTCAATATTTTCATCAGTGACTTAGATGAAGACGCAGATAGCATCTTTATCAGATTTGCCAATGAGCCAAAGCAGGGAAAAAAAGAGCAAATACAGCAGACAAGAGTATCAGGAGCCAAAAAGATTTCAGCAAATTGGAGACGTAGGCCAAAGTCAAAAGAAAAGTAAAACAAAAACAAAACTCAACCAACTTAGCCTGGGCTCCCTGGAAACTGGGAGAAGGCAGCTCCCCTGGGTGGAGAGTTGTGTATAGAAGGCCTGCTGAGGCATGTTTCCATGCCAGACATTTGTAGGCACGTGAGAGAGGCTGAATTGTACACAGAGAACAGCTAAGCTGCAGGAAATCTGGGGACGCAGCAGATTCTAACGGGAGCTCTGCACCTTGCAGGACCCTTCCGAGGCAGCCTGGATTGAGACCAGGGGGCTGGGTGTTTGCACTCCAGTATCAGTCAGTTGTTGGTTCCAGGTCACCTGTGGGAGAGAATGACTTTGGAATAAACAGTTATTGGTGCCCAAGGGCAATTTGCAGTGAGAGAGGCAGCTGCGAGCAGCCAACATGCACACCAGCCAGGGCGTGGAGTCTAGGCAGAGCATCAATGTCTGTGGTCAAAGTGTGGTCCTAGGGTTGGCAGCATTGGTGTCACCTGTGAGCTTGCTTCAAATGGGAATAAATGGGTTGCACCCCAACATACTAAGTCAGAATGTCTGGAGATGGGGCCCAGAAAACCCCACAAGGTTGCCAGTTTCCAAGTCATTTCTGTGCATGTTAAAGTTTGAGAATCACCCTGGCTGGTGGCTCAGTGGATAAGGCACCAGCCTGCAAACCCAAAGGTTGCTGGATCGATTTCCCAGCCAAGGCACATAACCTGGTTGCAAGCCAGGTCTCCAGCCAGGTCTGTAGCTGGAGGCAGGTGAAAGGCAACCATACACTGATGTCTCTCTCCCTCTCCGCCTCTCTCCCTTCCCCTCTCTCTAAAACTGATAAATAAAATCGTTAAAAAAAAGAAAAAGTTTGAGAACCACTGCACTACACCAACCAAAAACATTCAAAATGGGGAAATAATATAGATAGTTTATTGATAATAATCTCTTTCTCTCTCCCACACACACACATGCACATACACACTGCAGTAGGACAATGGAAAAGGAAAGCTCTGGGGATATTAGGATGAATAAATTTAAGAATGTAATTTCGTCCTAGGAATTTATATTTCTGCTTATTATAGAAAGGAATTTTGTGGTAGAGTTGCCCAAAGGTGGAGCAGGCTGCCTTGTAAGATTGTAGAAGTATTCCAAAATGGGTTGGGTAATGCTCTGGGATAAAAATTTCAAGTGATAGGTGGATACCTAACTGTAGCATCTTCATATACTCCTTTTTCTACAATAGTTTCTTTTTTCCAAATGGAGTTCTACCAGAATTAGTTCTATTGCATCTTATTGTTAGCTCAAGAAAGGGTTTGTGGTATAAAAAAATAAGTTTAAATGATAGTTAAGTAAAAGTAAACAAATTTATTTTCTATAGACAATGATTTTTTATGATAGTATTTACATTGTGAATAAACAAAGTGCGTGTGTTTAGGGATGGGTGGGAAAAGAGATAGACTTACATAGTCCTTTCTAAAACTTAACCATGGAACACATTTCTCAAGAACAATGTTAGATGACATGGTAGCATCTGATCCAATAATCAGAACTCAGTTGCCACAATAGTGTTCTTAAGTACCATTAGCTCAATTAGCTAATCAAGTTGTATTATCCTACCTTTGACTTGACTGAGATATCTTTTCTAGCATTCCCTTGGCACTGTTATTCTCATCTCATATTCTGTTAGAAGTTTTGGGGATTTTTTTTCTGGGAATATTAGATAGAAATTAGATGATAGATACATAGGCAGACAGACAGAGAGAAGGAGAGTGAGGGAGTGGGGGTGGTCCTGTTGGGGAGGGGAAGGGAGATGGAGGGACAGGGAGAGAACAAAGACAAAAAACAGGGACAGGAAAAAAGAAGAGAACAAAGAAAAGATAGATAGGATGATAATGACAGCAGAGAGGGACTGATTCTCTGGCATAGCCTATTTGACCCATACTCTTTGTTTTCCTGAGACTTTCCACAATTATAATGAAAGGAAAATCATTTATAAATCAGAGAAGTAATTTAGGATATCTTTAGTAAAAGAAGTCGCTATTTTAATAGATAACAGTGAGCAATAAAATCTATTATAATTACGGGGTTCTGCTAATAAGAATTTTTTTCCCTTCTACAAAACTCCATTGACCTTCCTTGGTACTGAATCCTCATCAACATTTTAATAGCATGGGACTAACTCTTACAGTTTTCTTCCCACATAAAACATATCATCCACAACCTGCTAATGATTACATTTAGCCTAATTGTTAGTTGGCTCCGTATTCTTCTCACATGCAGTGGCCAACCCTTCTCACTTGGCAGCCCTTCCTGATGGTTGACCCAGGCGTACTCTGAGAACAGGCCAGAGTTCTTTAAATAGAGCAGTGTTGGGGGACAGGGCCAAAGCTCCAAGTCCTAGCAGGATTTTGCAGACTGTTTTGCAAACCCAGTGGCTTGGGACTGCTCCTTAAAAGGATAGAGCAGCAGTGCTCAGGCTAAGCTCTCTCCCTTGGCAAATACCAAGCAGGTGGACAGATGTCTTTACAATTCGCTAACCCACCTTCCAAATGAATGTAACATTTTGCAGGCCCGAGTTAACCTTTTCAGAACGTGTTGCCAATTTCAATATCAATATATTTATTACTCATAGGAGGATACGGAGGCACAGAGAGTCTGTGTTTGAAGAAAAGGAAGGAATCCTTTATTCTTTTCCTTTTCCTCACACGGCAGCATCATTTATGTGATTTCGATTTCTCTTAATTTTTGGAGAATTTTCTCATGAAGGGTGATTTGCTACTTGTTAATTGTATTTCAACTAGTTGTATTAACTTTTCAAATTGTTTTTACCTTTGCCAGCATTATTAAAGTATCTTTCTGGAAAAACACACTTCCCTCCACCTTCTTTATCTGTATGTGAACGTTTTGCCAAATTTTGCTTTTGGAAATGGGTTATCTGTTAGATTGTTATGACCCAAACTTGAAAAGAAAAAGTGGGTCTGAAACAGTGACCGTTGTATGTACACTTGTGTGACTTCTGTGTAATGAAAGAAAGATGAAAAGACTGATATTGACATGCATTTGCCATTTTCTAATTAATTGCTTCAGTAAAAATTAAGCAATTATTCTTTCTCATGTATCTCAGTCAGTGTTGGAAATGAACACAATTCTCCTTGAGTACACATTTCACTCCCAAAACAAATAGACAGTTTTGTTGATCCTAAAACCAAGGATACACCAATACTTTTATTTTGATCCCATCCTTTTTTTCATGAATATTAAAATGATTGCAACTTGTGTGACATGTTGCAAGTTTTAAGAGCTACTTTTCTATTTTTAATTAATTTATTGTTATATTACATTCATCCCATTTCCCCCCCACTGCTCTCCCCTGACCCACCCTCCCCATCCCCCCTCCCATAGTCAGTCCCACATGTTGTCCATGTCCATGGGTCATCCATGCTAGTTCCTTGACTAAACTGTTCCCCCTCTTTGCCTGTTTCTCCCCCTTCTTCCCTCCCCTCTAGTCACTGTCAGTCTGTTCCTTGTTTCCTTGCCTCTGGTTCTATTTTGCTCAATTATTTGTTTTGTTCATTAGTTTTCTGTATTGGGTAAGATCATATGGCATTTGTCTTTCACTGACTGGCTTATTTCACTAAGCATAATACTCTCCAGTTCCATCCATGTTGTCATAAAAGGTAAGAGTTGCTTCTTTCTTTTTGCTATGTAGTGTTCCATTGTGTAGATGTACCACAGTTTTTTGATCCATTCATCCACTGATGGGCACTTAGGCTGTTTCCAGCACTTGGCTATTGTAAATAGTGCTGCTATGAACATAGGGGTACCTAGGTTCTTCTGAATTGGTGTTTCAGGGTTCTTCGGGTATAATCCTAGCAGTGGAATCACTGGGTCTTTAAAAATGTATGCTACAGAAAAGACATCACATGAGGGAAAATTATGAAGTTCATATTTTCTTTTCTTTTTTTTAAAGATTTTATTTATTATTCTTAGAGGGGAAGGGAGAGAGGCAAAGAGGGAGAGAGACATCAATGTATGGTTACCTTTCACCTGCCTCTAGCTACAGACCTGGCTGGAGACCTGGCTTGCAACCTGGTTATGTGCCTTGGCTGGGAAATCGATCCAGCAACCTTTGGGTTTGCAGGCTGGTGCCTTATCCACTGTGCCATCAGCCAGGGCTTGATGTTCATATTTTCAAATAAAATCAGAAATGTTAGTGCCTACCAAAAATACTTGGTTTTTACAATTTGTATGATGAATGAATACTTCATCTATAGAAAATGCCATTTTTTTTGCAGGTGAAGTATTAGATGTTTCTCTCACTCTTTATTCCCCTCTCTCTCTAAAACAATGCCATTTTCCCCCTTAAAGAACCCCAAACTATTTAATTATAAACTTAATAACCCTAGAATCTGGTTATAGAATGGTTCAAGTGTTCTAAATAAGAAATGGAAAATGTAAAAATACAATTATCTACAAAGCATTGTTTTCTACTAACACCCTTCACTGAGGAAAGAAACTGCATGAATGACGATCACCATGGTTTCTAAGAGAAGTGGGGAGCAGCAGTGAACTCTGACCACATTTTTGTCAGAGTTTGTTTTAGCAGGGAAGTAGAAGAGCTGAGTACAGCTTGAAGTTGCTTGGATGGCCTGTGATGTCCTAAATAATCACTGTAACGTGTTTGAAACGAAAGTCAACAATTTGATGTACACAGGAGGTGAACAGAAAGTCAGATCAAACTCGGAACCACAGGCGTTCTGAACAGCATTGATCTTCCCCAAGTGCCACCTCATTCTGTGTCACTCACGTGTTCGCGAATGATCAGCAAGGATATTTCCTTATGCTGCTTTCAATGTGGGAAACTTGATTTCTCTGCACTCAAAAGACTCATAGATCCTAGGGAAGCAAAAAGGGAATGGATGTAATACAACAACAATAAAATTTTTAAAAAAAGACTCATAGAATGAAATAAATGTGGGATAAAAAAATTTAAGTCCCATTCTGTGGCTAGCAAAAAATAATTCATAACTGCACTTACATGAACATTAATAGGTAATTGACCAAACTGTTCAGTGATCTATGTGAGTGGGTTTTTTTTTAATGTTGCGCTGTTATCAATATCATTGCTAATGTATTGAAACCAACAGAAGCAAATCAGTTGGATAATCTTTAAGAGTTATTTAAATGGCAACATCTAAATAGCATTTTCTTGTTTTGTTTTGAACAATTACGCCAACATAAGAATTAGCCAGATGCTTTATAACTTAGTGTCAGTAATTTAAAGTAAGTACTTGCCACTCAAAGGGTTTCTAAATGAGTTTCCTTATAATTTGTGTGTGATAGAATTTAGAAAAACTCTCTTAAGTAATAAAGACAGTAAAGTTAAATATGTTGATTTTGTTTCTAAAGCTTATTTCTGAGTATTTTTATCAAACTTAGCTGAGTATATTAACTTGGTGATACTCATAGCACTGGAATGTGATGTTTTAAAAAATGTGACTGTATACTTTTTCTGGATAATTTTAAAGAATGTTGGCTTACATGAGAATTTTTTAATTTGTCTGAAGGTCAAAAAAAAACTTCAAAGATTTTATTACTCTGACAACATACAATGTGAAGTTAATTTTCTTAAAGGAGAACAGAGCCTATGGAAATGTTGCTTACAATATGTAGATTGTTGACTAACTCTAATTTTAAAGAGGAATGAAATCACTTAACTCATTGAGGAGCATTAACATATCTTTTTATTCAGTAATGCATATCATGCCCTGACTAGTGTGACTCACTTGGTTGGGTGTCATCCTATACAGTCAAAGCTTACTGGTTCAACTCCCAATCAGGCTCCATGCCTGGGTTGTGGGTTTGTTAGGTCCCTGGTCAGGGTACATATGTGAGGTAACCATTTTATGTTTCTCTTCACATGGATGTTTCTCTCCCTCTCTTCCCCTCTCTAAAAATAAATAAATGTTTTCAAATAATGCATATAATAAAAATTTGGGGCAAAATTAATTTAGATTATGATACATCTAATAGACGAACATTCATGTGTTTTAACACTCTTGACTTCTTTCCCACAAAAGGATTAAAACTTGCATGAGAAAGCAGGCTTTGAAATCTATCCTGAATACCACATAAATATAACTATACTATAAGAAAAGTAAATATTCCTTGTTTAGATATATCCATAAATTCAGGATATTCATAGTGTGGTATCTTTAAAGAAATGTTCAGCTTGAGGTGAATAAGGATGCTTGGGAAAAATAAAACTCAAAGAAACACGGCCTCTACTGTGCTTCCTTGCTTATTTGTCATTTCTATCATGCTTCCTGTGCTCCTGCTCCAACTTTATCTCCCCCTTTACTCATTTTCATCTCCACCTCAATTTCCATGT
Organism: Noctilio leporinus; assembly: GCA_004026585.1. Taxonomy (NCBI): domain Eukaryota; kingdom Metazoa; phylum Chordata; class Mammalia; order Chiroptera; family Noctilionidae; genus Noctilio; species Noctilio leporinus. The sequence continues at coordinate 127,896 of PVIW01002664.1, read as the reverse complement.
TTCTCTAATTTTTCTTTTTTTTTTTTTTTTAAGGATTTTATTCATTATTTTCAGAGAGATAGGCAGGAAGGGAGGAAGAAAGGGAGAGAAACATCAAAGTATGGTTGCCTTTCACCCGCCTCCAGCTAAGGACCTGGCTTGGAGAACTGGCTTGCAACCTGGTTATGTGCCCTGGCTGGGAATCAAAACAGTGGCCTTTGGATTCGCAGGCTGGCGCCTATCTACTGAGCACCAGCCAGGGCTCTCTGCTTTTCTGACAGTTGTTTCCTTCCCATGGCTCTTACACTTTGTCAGGTCTTTAAAAACAAAAAAGATTTTATTTCTTTTCAGAGAGAGGGGAAGGGAAGGAGACAGAAATTGAAGGAGAAACATTAACCAGTTGCCTTTCACATACCCCGGACCAGGGACCTGGCCCACCACCCAGGCATTTGCCCTGTCTGGGAATCAAACCAGCAACCTTTCATTTTATGAGTTGATGCCCAACCCACTGAGCCACACCAACCAGGGCTATCAGGTCTTATATCCCTCTTCCTGTGCACATATTCCTCCATCCCCAGTGGCTGCAAAATGCCCCACATTTCAGGTCCCTCCAGGATCTTTGTAGTTTTCCAGTTCTCCTGTGCCTCAGTATTTTTCCTGCTTTTGTAGACTCCTCTTTGACTCCTCTGTATACTTCTTTTTTCTGTCTCAGTGCTGATATAGTACATTTAAAACATGGCACCTAAGGCCACTGTTCTCTGAGCAAATCTTCAGCACAACCATCCAGAATGCTGCCATGAAGTGGGGCTAACTTGCCCTTGTCTATTTATTCCATAGCGTGTGCTAGCTGCCTTGATCAGGATAGATGCACAAAAATTTCCTTGATTATTTTTTCCCATAGAAATACAGGTAGAATACAAGGAATAGGCCTTCAGTGGTCAGGGGAACGGGGTAGGGGGGAGGGAGAGGTAGAGGCAAAGATGGGGAGCAGCTTAGACAAGAACCTAGTATAAAGGAACCATGGACATGGACAACAGG